>JAJLXD010000001.1:594571-613555 GCA_030571115.1 Wickerhamomyces sp. yHMH617 | reverse complement strand
TTCATTATTTTCTATGTGTATAAAATACTTGATGTGTATATGGAAATAAACTAGTTCGTTTCTGAACCTGAATCTGAATCTGAATCTTCCTCAAATTGAGCTGGTGCTGTTTTGCTAGTAAACCATCCATTTGTTTCTTCTTCATTCTCGCTTTGATTCACGATTTCCTCATCGTCCTCGCTCTCAATTTCGTTTTCCGATACGTCGACAATGATCTCATCGCTTTCTTCATCCTCAACAACGTCTCCAGAAGCACGTAGAAACAGATACGAGTACTCATTGTCCCTTGAAGTCTTTACCACATCTTTGGCGATCCTTGCAATAAATCTTTGTAAGGCTCTCAAAGGTTTTGCGAACTGATGTTTGTTCTTATTGATAAACTTACCATGCGCAGAAACAATAGCCTGAATCCATACCAGGTTGAACTCTATATGTGGAGACGTCATAGCAATGGAGCCAATGAACGTCAATAGCTTGTCAACATAAACAACGGGCAAGGAGTCTGCAATGATTGGGATATCCTTCAAAGGTATACTTTCATATACTTGATGTATTAGATAGGTCTCGTTCAATCTAAACGACATGACTAACGATGTTAGATAATTCTTTTCTTTTAAGGATTCGATTGTTGCCTCTGGTGTAACATCAAGGTCCAAATCAAATGGATCAAAAATCACTTGGTTATCGATGGAGAAGATTAGTATACCTTCTGTGGAAGCAGCAGCAAAAGCAGAAGCAGTTGGTGAGAAGCTTAAAGCAGTAACTCTGATCTCAGGTCTTGTATTACGTAGAGATGGATCCCCACGTCTTGAGCCCGGCAATGATGTATCAATACGATCTTCTAAATCACTGTTCTCCCCATCTCTGTCTATAAGTTCTAGTGATCCAGCCTCTGTCATTCTTGAACTGTTTAAGAATTCCTGTGTACCATTCAATTCCATATTCAGAGATACAGTGAAACGTTTCAATAAAACTTCGTTTGGAATATCATAGAGACAAATAGAATTATTATTACCAGCAGCAGCCAATGTTAACCCATCAAAACTATAATCAATAGTGGTGAAATGTTTAGCTCTGGCAGAATTGGCAGCACTGAATCTATCTTCCAAATGTCTACCACTCAAAATATCTTTACGACCATCAATATTTCCCGTTTGTTTAGCATCCTCAATATTCCAAAACTGAATCTGTCCACTCAATGTGCTTACCGCGACTTCTTTAGAATCTGGTCTCATTGCGATAGCAAGAACATCAGATTGCACTTCAAATGGCTCAACATGTTGTGAACGACTAAATAAACTCCATACTCTTATTGTTCTATCCCATGATGCAGAAGCTAAAACGGAGTTTTCAACACCAAAGGCTAAGGCTGAAACAGGACCAGTGTGGCCACTTAATGTATCAAGTAGCTGAGATGTTTGAACTGACCAAACATATATATCGAAAGTATCTTGAGAAGCAGCACACACAACTTCACCACTTGGGTCGACAGCAAGTGAGCCAAATTTTATTCTTTCAGTGGAGGTGAAAGTTCTGAAGTTACGATACCTTATTAAATCCCACGCTTTCACAGTACCATCCAAAGACGCTGAAAATAGCACCTGTCCCTTCTTAGCAAATTTAACTGCAGTAACAGATGAGGTGTGTTCTTCAAATGTGCTTAAGCAGAACCCAGAGACAACATCCCAAATCTTGATCTTACCATCATCGGAAGCAGTGACAACTCTAGACCCATCTGGTGAATATGTTAATGCATTGGTAGAGTCAAAATGCCCCTGCTGTTTCAAAATATATGATTCTGATTGCCATTCGTAGACTAATAGCTGTCCAAGTTTAGATGATCCAAATGCTAACCATTCACCTGATTTATTGATATTCACAGTGTTGACTTCATTTTGACCCATACTCAATTGTTGAATCATGTTGAAGTCTGGAAGTTCGTACAAACGGAATTCCCCATTAGTGAAACCAACAACAAGCACATTGCTTTCAGCATGGAAAGTTGAACATTTGACTTTAGAATCAGAGTGGAAGAAATGTTTTTTAGTTATTCTCCATCTCAACAATTTTTCGTCAACTTCAACATCCTCATCGTCACTCTCTTCTGTTCCTGGTTTCTGTGTATATTCCCATTGAAATAATGCCCCATCCTTACTTATGGTGTATATTATTTCTTGATTAGAGGAAAAAAATGCATTTATAACAGTATCTCTGTGACCAGCAAAAGTCATAGCAGCAGAAGATTCCTCAGAGTTCAAGGACCACAGTCTAGAGGTTAGATCCTTAGAAGTTGATATAAAGAATCTTGAATCACTGGACCAGGACACTGATACGACATTAGCGAAATGGCCAGCCTGAGTTCTATGACGAATAAAAGGTGCAAATTGTCTATCTTCTGCAACATCGGGGGTTTTCCAGATTTGAATGAATCTTGCACAGGCGATGGCAAAGTGGTGGGAGTCAGGACTGAATTTCAGGTCATAGACTCTCTCTTTGAAGTTGAAATGATGCAGAACAGTATGAGCTTTGAAGTTAACCAAGATGGCTCTTCCGTCAACATCAACGGATAACAGCAGAGTTTCTTGTTTATTTAAAGCTATTCTTCTGATGTTCTTTCTGTGCTCATACGGGAATGTGAAGGACTTGTTATTAACCAGATCAAAACAACTCACTCTATTCCCAACTGGGCTCAGTAATTTTGTCCCATCTTCTGTAAATACAAGATTACCTTGTGAATAAACCGTACCTAAAAGGTTTGAAAACTGGTGAAAAATGTTAGTTAAAAACCTCCAAATATACTAATAGCTTGAGCTACTCACTTTGAAGTCTGATCTCATCACACAACAACCTTTGCCTCTATTCTTACAAGAATCTTCTTCTCAAATGAACAAAAGCTCATCGCACATAAAAAAAAAAATTTAGTACTGAAAAAAAACTTAGTTACCCGGAATATCAAAATATCAAAAGTGAATCTTTATTAAACAGTTACGATGAACTGCTATAATTTGACTAGTTCTGGCTGGTTTCACAAGGTTTCACAAGGTTTGCGATGAGTGGAAAGAGCGCAATGTCGAGCAAAGTTCTGAACATGAAGTTCATGAAACAAGCAGAAATAAAACAGGAGGAAAAAGAACTTGAGGTGAAAGAGACTAAACTGAAAGATCTATCGGAATGGAAAACTGACTTATCAGCCAGTCTCAAGGCCAAGATAAAAAGTAAACAGAAAGTGGTCTCAGTAGGCTACTCGAGTATACAGGGATTACAGTCAGCTGGAACCAGTATAGTGGGGAGAAGAACATTTGGAGAGCCTAAGAAGAAACCAGAAGAATTTGTTCTTGATGATGATTTAGGTATGCTATGGAAACAACAGAACGAAGAAAATAAGATAAAAAAGGGTAATAAAAGATACAGTGATGATAACATGTCCAAAACCACAACTAAGAGAAGAAAATCTGAACCCAACAACGATAACTGAATATTTGCATTATAATCATTTCTTCTTCTTCGACTTTCTTGACTTGGATTCGTCAACCAGACCTGCTTTTTGAATCACATCTCGAGCTGTGGAATTTATATGCTTGAATCTATCAGGTCCCAAATGGATACCTCCATACCATCTGCTCACCACCACGACAACATTACTCACATCCATTATTGTCAACAGGTGCAACATCCGACTTCCCGCAGCTGTTTCTCCATCATCATCACAATCAGCAATTCTTGTCCCATCTGCATTACTTATCCTGTAGGCCAGCATATTATGTGTTGCTTTGGCAATTCTTTTATCTGTCTTTAATATCGCTAGCTTATTGAAAAGTTCCTCTTCTGAATCTATATGTCTCAAGAATGCAATGAACGTAGACTGTCTATCAACAACGGGATCCGAAGGAATCCATCCATCGAGAGCATCAACATGTACAACAGGTGCCTCAACATAATCTTCTGGTGTTGTCGATGATTCTTCAACGTATAATATACCTTCTAGCTCAGTCAAGAAATCAAAGATGCATACACATCCTTGGTGATAGATTGATGCCAGAACCTCGTTGAACAGAGTCTGTAAGTATTGATCATCCTGAGCAGTTGACCGCACTTGCAGTATATGAGGTGGTTCAGTATCTGGATAATTAACTGGAAATGATATTCTAATCTTGTAATCTTCATTATTGGGGACTTTTAAGTCGACAATTTGGTCATTTATCCGAGTTAGGCACTCTGGATATATTGCTTCTATAGCATTAAGCTCATCTTTCAAATCCTCCGAGATCATCAGCTTTAACGAACAGATTAATCGAACGTCATCGGTTCAAATTAATTAAATTTCCTCGGAAAATTTATTAAACAAAAGAAGACGACTAGTAGTCATATGTATAATTGATTGAGTTAAAATGAGCCAAATACTCAAAGAGAAAGGAAACGAGGCTTTCAAACGTGGTGATTTTGCTGATGCTGATGAACTGTATAAAAATGCAATCATTCTAGATCCATTGAATCCAATTCTATTTTCAAATAGAGCGATGACTCTCTTGAAACTATCAAACTATGCTGAATGTATTGAAATATGTGATATTGGCTTAGGTCACTCATCAGACTCAAAAACAAAAGCAAAACTTCTATATAGAAGAGGGATAGCATACTTCAGACTCAAAGATTATTTCAGATCAAGAGAGTCCTATGATCAAGCATTAGAGATAGATCCTCACAATTCAAGTGTCTTGAAATCCATTGAAGAGCTGAATAAGGAAGAAACTCAGTTCAAGAGAAGCCACAGCATAAACGAGCAGCAGGAGTCTGACAAAAGATTGAAAACATCAACTAATATAGAAAGAATACCTATCTTTGAAGTTGATGATCTGCCAGATGAATTTACCCAAACAAACTCATCGAAAACTAAAACTAAAACAAACCCTTTAGCTATTAACAAATCAGTTGAACCAACGGTACACACCTTTCCAACCCAACAGACCTCGCATCTTAATATCGCTTCTTACCCAGAAAACCCAACTGTATATCAGTTATCTACAATCCAAAAATATGGTAATCATGACAACCACAAACTATACAACTACTTATTATCAATTTCTCCATCGCATTATTTAAAGATATACCAAGGTGGTAGCATTGAAGCCGAATTCCTTAACTTGATTCTAGATTCTACAGTTTATGCTATCACTGAAATGCCTGAACAAATACAAAAGGCACTGAACCTTTTGGAAACACTACAATTGTTACCAAGGTTCGACTTGGTCAAGCTGCTTGTCGATAAGTCAAAGATTGACAATGTGGTGTCCCTACTTCAGCAGAATGGCGAAAAATCAGTTACATTGAAAGCATGGAGATAATGTGAATTATCAAAATATAGAACTATATGCATCTCAATGTAGAATTATTGGATCAATCTGATCCCGGCCTTCTAAGCTTTTGTTTCATCAATTTATAGGCTTTCAACCCAACCTTCGTATTGGCTCCAGTATTCGGCTGAATTATCTGATTCATGATAGGCGGAACATATTTTCCAATATCAAATTTCAAAATGTCCCTTAAAATAAAAGGTATCATCAATAGACCAACAAACAGCACTATAACACTCATAAATATAACAATGTATAAGTAGACAGTGGCTCTTCTCTTGTGTCTCTTTTTACTTGACAATATTCACTATAATCGGGCCAAATGAGAAAACCACAATACGAAGTAAAGTATTTGCCGGTTTAGTACTTCTAGATTCGTTTTGGGAGTTTGAGAATAAATATGCAGATAACGTGACCAGTAATATCAGCAAGTACGCAATTATCTGGGAGAATAGCATGTTCAAGAAAGATGCCAAACATACATATCATTTGTACTATTTTTAATTGATATCTCATGAATTTATAGCAACGCCAATAATAATAACTATGATCAGCTATTAGTTAAAAACTGCCTCTATAAATTGCTGATAAACCACCTCTTTAGCAGCCTACTATGTCGCCAAGCTTAGCACCCAGTAATTCGAACATTGTCACGTCTTCCTCATCAAATGAGTCAAGTGGCATCACTCCATGCCCCAAGTTCTCAACTTCCCTAAACAAAAGTGTTCCAAATCCAGAAATGGTTTGAATACAATCCCTGTACTCAGCTGAGATAAGAGTGCCATTCGATGAAACTGGCAAGTAGTCAATCGTGACAGAATGGTTAGGACCAACATTTGTTCGAGCAGTAATATTAAACTTATCATTACATTCTGCAATAGCTTTGTCTAGAGATTGGACAAAAGCACCTAATGTTACATTAGAGTTTTCACTTGTAAGAGTTCCTGAAACCAAGCTCAAAAGCAACAATAGTGGGCAGATTCGATATAACTCCATGTTTTTTTTCTTTCAAGTTATATACTATTGTAATTATTCAAAGTATTCATTGTATATCATAAAAGATTGGAATTTATAGGTGGTGAGATTTCTGGCAATGATGTCCAGGTGTTTCCTGTCAAAGTGACAGTGACTGCTATTCAAAAGTCAAGATGTTACCAGAAGTTGTTTATTGTTGTGGATATGAAATATGGGCTTATCTTTATGTTATGCAATATGCATTGGTTGCATGAAGATTTAGAAGCCAGCTTATAGCTTATAAGCTCCCGCGTATATTTGTTGATATGAAACAAAGACGTGAGCAGAAATATATCCTTATGTCACAGCTTATTGACAATGTGGTGTCACTACTTCAGCATAATGGCGATAAATCATGATCAGTTACATTGAAAGCATGGAGATAATGTGAATTATCAAAATATAGAACTATATGCATCTCAATGTAGAATTATTGGATCAATCTGATCCCGGCCTTCTGAGCTTTTGTTTCATCAATTTATAGGCTTTCAACCCAACCTTCGTATTGGCTCCAGTATTCGGCTGAATTATCTGATTCATGATAGGCGGAACATATTTTCCAATATCAAATTTCAAAATGTCCCTTAAAATAAAAGGTATCATCAATAGACCAACAAACAGCATTATAACGCTCATAAATATAACAATATATAAGCAAACAGTGGCTCTTCTCTTGCGTCTCTTTTTAGCTGACAATATTTTTGGACGAATCTGTCTATCTGGCTTCAACCAGAATAACAAAAGAGAGTGCCACACGTCGATATAAGGAACTAAGAGCACTGGAAGCTGAATGATTAAAATGAAATGACCCAATGTGAAATCTGCAACAAATACACTCATCTCAATAATTTTACATAGAAACTCCCGACCAGGTTGCGTGAAAATAGACCACCCCAAGCCGGCAGTTGCCCATTTACCTGACCACCAAGCCTTATTGCTCCTATCATGCTTGAATTCCCTAGTCAAAAATGTGGTTATTATGAGCTTGAATAACAAACCTTGTACTAACGTACAAACATAGAGACCCAAAATCGTATTTTTGAAACTCCAGTTTTGACAATACCAAAGTAACTCAAAGAAAGCATAATGGTTCACTAACGCTAAAAAGTGTGCAACCGAACACAAAAAAGAAGGAAATCCCGGAAGGCAAAGTGACACCAATGGCCCGATAGCAACTGAGATAACAAAAAGCACCAAAAGAACAACTATATTCACTATGATTGGGCCAAATGAGAAAATCACAATACGAAGTAAAGTATTTGCCGGTTTAGTACTTCTAGATTCATGTTGGGAGTTTGAGAATAAATATGCAGATAACGTGACCAGTAATATCAGCAAGTACAGAATTATCTGGGAGAATAGTATGTTCAAGAAAGATGGTTTCTTGAAATCTGAGGCAAGATTGTCACCGGGCTTACCAAGCTTCTTTCTCTTTGATCCTGTGACTTGAATTCTGATGAGTCTAACATGAGCAATCCATGAATCACTATTACCACTTATATTCCCAGAACTTAACCACTTCAAGTAATGACTATAGTCTATGAAAAACTCGTTCCAAGAAAACTGATTTGGGTTGTACAAAAATGGACTAACAAATAAAGCTGCCACGGTAAGCCAAAAGTATAAAAGAAAAAAATTCCACATGGAAAAGGAGCAGTAAATCAACATAAGCATCGCAGAAGCTCCGAAATAAAAGCATTCAGTAGAAAACCTTGCATAAAGAACATTGAATGGAACTCTAACTGTCGCAAACCCTCTACCCGTAGCAATGTATCTAGCACCACCAACAGACAAATCATTGATTAAGGACTGTGAATATATCTTGCAAACAAATACCTCAAACAACGGAGAGAGTGACATGAAATGCTTACCCAATCTAGTAAATGCTCTCCAAATACCCCTTTCTGTGAGCTCTTGTACACATAATGGAACAAAGGACACAGAAAATACAATGAAAATTGACAACACGCTTCTCTCTAACCATTTGATCAGGGGTATCAAGTTTGAGCAGCCGGCTGGCTTTCTCGGATCTGTAATAGGAACGTGTGGATTGTAATCACATATAATACTGTCATGCACTAGAGATGCTAAGTTAATAGCCACAATGAGAAACAATTGGAGAGATAAAATAATGAACACATTATTCAAATGGAAACCAGGATGTGCATAGTAAAAAGACAAAAACCGGTCAATCGGCAATTGGGTCCCTAGATAGAAATATTCCCTTGATAGCATTTGTTCACCCATACCAGCCCCAATCTTTGTGTTAAAGTTCAAAATTGATCCAAAACCTAGATCACGACCTTTACCACACTGAATATACTCTGAATGTTTGATTATTCCACCACGAAGAGTAGCGTTTATACCAGCATATATGTCTTCGTTCAAATGCAATCCCTTTTGGGCTTTCGACACACCTCCTCTGGTTGTCATAAATACTGTATTCAAAAAGTCTGGATGGCCGTAGTGCAATTTTCCACCAATCCTTGCCAATGTTCTGGCAAATAATGTGCCAAATGTCTGCTCTTTGCCAGCGGCAACATCACCTAGAATTCCAATATTTTCAGAAAAAATATACTCCCTAGTGCCAATTATTGCAACTGGGTTACTTCTTTCAGATACACCCTCTTGCGCATAAATATCTGTCTGATCATCGCAATCTTCTTCAAATTCGGCAAGTACACTTCTAATCTTCAAACACTCCTCTAGATAGTTGTCCTGATTGGCATCAATAAGCTGAATGTATTCCCCTCTGCAAAATATGATTGCATGATTCTGATTATCTGACTTTCCGTCTCCTAAAATTGGATTCCCTGATAATTTAACCCTATATTTCGGTCTTCTTCTACCATCTTCTAGGATCTCACAGCCACCATCGACAAGAGCTGAATAAAAGACTTTCTCGCCCGTATCAGAGACCTCCTCATCAAGATAAGCAATTTGCAATTCCGGATAAACTCTCAAAAGCAAATCTTTGTTCTCAAGCTCATCAGTGGTGAACTGATTCATCCTTTGCATTGAAACAACCATTCTGAATTTTCTCAAAGCAATAACAGCCGCCTCTTCTAATCTGATATTTTCATTCAGTTCTTCTTCAGCAGAAATAGGGTTTTCAAGATCAAACATTAATTTTACTGCTCTGGAATAGTTCATGAAACCAGTGATAGTTCTAAATAGAGTTTGGGAACGAAGAGATGCCCAAATTCTAGTTCTCATTATGTACTCAGGTGTAGCAGTCTTAAAACCAACACAGTAAAATGGCAAACTGTCAGCTTTCTCTTTGGAAGATGTAGCAGGAGCTGTGCTTTCAGAATTCCCTGAGCTAGATAATTCATATTCCTCTGCTAACATTCTAGTATCTTGCACAAAATAGTTCCATTCATGGGGGTGTAGTTGTTTCAAATATTCCAATAAAGTGACATTAGAATATCCTTCATCTTCACGAATTATTTCCCTGAGAGTCAATGTGATCTTCTCATTAAAATGCGGAATTAACACAGTAAATGATGGCATCTGGGTTACAGCAACTGGATCAGGCATTGGTGTAGATAACGACTGAGCAAAAAAGGTTATTCTTCTTTGTGCCTCAGATTGTGCTTCAAACAATGGAGATTTCAAAATGGAGTCCTCTTGCGATATGAAGAAAGAAGGTTCTTTCAAGAACGTATTATGTGACCCATTTGGAGCTTCCTGCACCACTTGCTGATAAATCAAATGGCGAACATGTTCTAAAGAGATCAAATGCTCCCGGTACATCGAAATAACTATCGAATTCCAAACCTGTGAAACCAATACTTTACTCTTAAGCTGATTCTCTGGTGACGCTGCAATAATCTTAGAAAAGATTCTTTTCGGGAGTCTTGAGAAGATATTTCTCCAAGGAGTCCAAATAGAAACACCAATATATAGCGAGCGACAGACAGAATGGAAGGTATTGCACACAACATACCACAAGTATGTGTCGAGAAAAAACAAAACCAAGTCCGTCATACACATCAAGAAGAGTAAAACCTTTGGCTGATACCGGCATGCAATGTTGCCAATATATTCTTCACCAATACACCGCTGTATTTTGATGATACTCAATTCACGAATGGGGTCCTTCAATGATAATGTTAAGAAGAAGTATGATTCAACAAATTTTGCAGTGAACACAGCCAGCCAGAGCCCATAAGAAGATAATGCGGATTTTCCGGTAAGCTTATGCACTGAATTCGTGAAATTTTGGCATGCAAGGTTATCCCTTCTTTGATGACCTGTTAGAAGAGAACCAAAAATAAATCTAAGGGGAGTTATGGCAAAATAGATGGTCACCAAAGTTCCACATATGAATTGAACTATGGATATTCCAAGACCTAGTTGATTAACATAGTTGAATGGCAATAATCCAGAACAGAAAGCAGTTGGAGCTGTTAAAACAATAAATATTAATAGTAAAAGTAGTATTTTTCTAGTAAGAGGTTGAGCTCCTGGCCATTTTCTGGGAACAAAAAAACATTCCATTACAGTGACAATTAGATTAATTAAAGTGCTGATAGAGCCATTGAGAGCTAAAACGGATAAGCGAAGCTGTATTGGTGGTTTGTTATCGAGCTGCTGTTGATAATTCTTGGTATATAGGACAGGTGAATTCGTCAATGTATATAACCAGAACATAGAAATATGAATGATCCAAATTCTGTTGAAATTCAAAATAGAATGAGCCCATGTTCTTCTTTCCTTATATGTTTTGTAGAAACATTTATTCCATCTAACGTCGTTCAAGTGCAAGTATCTTTCATGGGGTGGATATTGAATCAACTGCTTTTTTGACTCCTTCAAAGTTATCTTCTCCAATCCTTTTCTATACCAAAAGAATTGGTTAATATCATCATAACCAATTATAGATGAGTGGTCTTTATCTTTATTAACATAACGACCATCATCTAGCTCATAAGATTGTTCACGATAATAGTTGTATAAAGGTGTGATCACATGGTCCAAGAATGGTTTTACATCAATGTTCACATTGGACTTCTTGGTTTCATCCAAGCCATAATAGTAATCATTACAACATTTGAAGATAAAGCAAAGACATTCTGGCATAAATCTGATATTATTTGCCTCACCCCAGCAAAGAAGGTATATTGATAACTGAATAATGGAATCATGAGCTGAAAGAGCTTTCATATTGTGGATCCATCTCTTTTCAGACTCTTCCAACGTAATCACTCCTAATGAATCAGTCTCATATTCATAATCCTCAATTTCAGACTTGGATTTAAGTTTTCCATTCTTTTTGATGTTAACAAAACCAATTGTATCATCGATATCCAACTGCGCACCAAAGTACCATTTCTTGAAATTCGAATTGATCCCTCCAATGTAGTCAGCATGTAAAGTTCTTAAAGCTTGTGTGGGATGCATTCTAGCAGCTCTGGAGTCCAATAATCTAAGCAAGAAATCAAACATATTCTTAGTATTGTCCAACTGAAACCCAAATATCTCCATCAATTCAATAAATATTAATTCAATTTCTTGTCTTGCTATAGGGATATTGTTGGTATCGCTCCAAGCAGGGTACGGATCATGATATTTGTCGAACACATCATAAATACCTTTTTCCGCAAATTTCTCACCTTCAATTGCATCTTCCTGTCTTTTAACTTTATCAGCAGTTTTAAATCTTTCGCTCCAACAACCGCTTGCAACTTGTGGTGTTTTGAAACCGCTAAATGCTATTGCACTTCTGCCTGTTAGTGCTGAGTTGAAGCCACGAAGAGTGTCATGAGCAGCTTAAAAAAATAGTAAGTATGTTGATTCCCCTAAATTTTTATCAGGTAAGTCACGGTATGTTGATCATACAGAATGGTCTCTCATGAAACTCAGGGGTATCAGTATATCGACCGGATGAAGAGCCAGATGCTTGTGATTCAGTATCCTCCTTTTTCGACTCTGCAAGACGCTTCTGATCCGAAGGTGGTTGCATTGAGAGATTAACAATATCAGCAAAGTTATAATACTGGAAATTTCTTTTTTCATCCAAATCTCAGCACTTTCCTATCATATTATTAAATTAGTGGTTTTGTGTGTTTTATAATGATACAAATGATGCCAAAGAAGTAATGTCCACAAACACAAGTTAATCGGCATTCGGCCCTATATTTTCGCGAATATAATTAAAATTCATTGAGTGATTCACAAAAGCTTACAAGTTGTATGTTTAATAGAATGTAGGGAGCCAGGTCCCAGATTGCAGTAAACACAATTCATACGTCAGCTAATGCATGATCTGTACATCTAATTTGGCTCAGAGATAATTATTCATAATTGTTAATCTGTATGGCATCGATCTATCATGAATCCATGATCAAGAGTTTAATATTAAATATTAGTCAATTACAATCAATCAGTGAGGCACTAGACTTCCTGAGAAGCCATTTATAAGCTATTTAGACATGCGCACGGCTTCCCATCCACACTAATTACTGCAGTAGCTTTTTATTTGATTACTATAAGCCGTACCACTTATAATTGAAAAGTGAACAAGCAAGCTAGTAAGTAAGTTCCATTAAAATAGTTACTTTATGTAAATATAAATCAATAGCCGCACATCCAAGTTAGGGAGCCAGACGGTTGTACAAATCAGCTGCTGCTTTATATATCACTAGTAGAATCACTGATCCTATACTATGAATATATATAGTCACATCCCTACTGCTAGCTAATCATGTGTATATGTGAATAAAGTGCATGCATATTTGTATAAATATGTATAGTATAGCGCCCACAATCGCTTAGATGCTATATTTATTAGCTCCCGATGAAGCTTCACGATCATTTTAACAGCGGGCTTTGATGTGTGAGCAGCGAACACTGAACTGCACCGAGCATTGAAGGTAATTAAATTAAATATATCATAGGTATCATTACTGCTAAGCTCTTAATCTGTTGAACTTTAGGGCATCGGAAATCGGTCTACTCGGGAAGTGGCAAACACCAACACGATCGGCCCACCAGCTAAAAATTGCTATAGCAACAGTTAAATGTTGGCAACTGATGGGAATGGCATCAATTACAATCAGGTTATTGTTAGCATTTATGACGTATGATAGATATATAGATATAATATTGATGAAGGAATTTCTTATTTTACTAACATACTAACTAACTTTTTGCTTTTAAATGAAACTTCATTGGTCCCTAAGCTTTAGGTGAGCGCTGAGCTAGTACTTTATTGCCGTCCGCCGGACTTCGGATCTTCCGGTAAACCCGAAATTTCAACTTACATTGCTACTCAAAATAACAATTGGCAACCAAATTGGTAAAACAATGCATCGTCTAATGAAGTATAATGAATGAACTGAGACTATGTCTATACTCAACTTCTCAACTTCAAATGAGTGACAAGTTTCATCTACTTTTTAACCTATTTCCCTAATTTTTCCCTTTTACCAAACAGTTTGTTCAAAAATTTGTAAGCAGCGGATGTAGGAAATTACATGCAGCATTTATAATACATTAATTAAGTTATTAACCCATAATGTTGCTGCACAATTATGCACCTTGCTAAGAATAGTTTCTTATATAACAAAATTGTAATGCGACCTCTCATATAAATGTTAATTCTCCCTCAATTGAACCTTTTCTTATGTATGAAAACTTACTTAATCAGCTTATAATCAACCTCCATCACATTCAAGGAACTAATTGTAAACATCTGGAGATTTATAGTGACAAATTTCACTCAGAATCTCATATTTTCTTGACCCCATTCTTCACTCACAACTTAAAAGTTCACAACGCTTAAAGACGGAAAAGTTATTATAAAGGCAACATCATATTCCGAGTATCAGCTCATAAATACAATTGAAGTTGTTAAGCTACTTTACAATATATCAAACATCTATATTTCCTAACCGCCACGAATAAATCATCAGTGACGACAATGCTCTTGAAGAATTTACAACTTTTAATTATTCTCAGCTCAGTTTGGTTAGCATCGGCATTGCCACTGGCTGAAGATGATATGGATATGAATATGGAGTCAATGGCAACTGTCAATGACACTGAACTTGTTCCGGTTCCTCATGTGATGAAACACCACCATGGTATGCCCATCCTTCAGACCCCATTGGCTCCTGCAGAGAGATTATACTGGGAACAGTACAACACCACTACTTTTTTTTCCGATGGCATACCTCACCAATCTGCGTTATGGTATCATGCATTGTCTCTTTCAGTATGTTTCGTTTTCCTTTACCCAATTGCTGTGATGTTCAACAGTGTCAAGTCTAGATGGTATTTGCCTGTTTTGACCCTATATAACGTTGTCTTGATAACTTCACTCATTGCATTGAAAATTTTTGGATCCCATGCTCCAAAACTATATCCTAATAACGCATATTCCAAAATGTCTTGGATTCTTCTATTTGTCTCAATCTTCCAATATGTTATTGCCACATTTTACTGTGCTGCGAGATGGGTTTCTGGTGAATGTACCGCTGATAATTCAGATCTCCACCTACCATTCATTCCATTGCACGATTTAGATTTGGGAAGAGGTGAATCCCCTTCTCCAACAACCTCAACACTAGTCGCTTCTAATGAAAGACCATCTGGTGAAACTGAAGGAACTCAAAGACAAGGGTCCCCTGAGACTTACAGAGATTCACTTGATCTGGAAAATGGCGAAACTGGTGATTATAACACTGGTTTAACTAGTTCTGATTCTGAGGAACTGTTCAAAAAACGTCAAGGATTATCCCAAAGAGATACGTTACTCAATAGAATCTTCCAAAATGATAGAGTTAGATCAATATCTCAAAAATTCAATAATGTGATTTCTTACCTCTTTGTTGCATTGAACGTCCCAATGTTACTTTACTTATTTGTTTACGTTGCCACTGGTATTGCTACAGCTACTTTAATAGCACAAGCCAACCATGTTTTCAACATTCTTGCCCATTTTATCAAAGGAGGTGTGTTTGTTTCACTAGGTGTTTTGTCATTGGCACGTTACTGTGGTTGCTACAAAAAATCTGGTTTGGCCTGGAATAAGATGGTTGTTCTCAAAAACCAAGTCAACACCAACTCAATCTGGTACAGATGGGTCCCTCATGGTATGATTACAATGGAAGGTTATGAAAGTTTCTTAATCTTCTTTTATGGTAGCACAAATATCTTCTTAGAACACCTTGCTGCTGAGCCAGGTGTTTGGGCCCCAAAAGATTTACAGCATGCTTCAATTGCATTTATGTATATTGGTTCAGGATTGTGTGGATTGATCACTGAGAAAATTTTATCTGAATGGAGATTTAACCAAGTTCTCTCAAATACAAAGATCAATCCAGATGTCATACATGCAGGATCACCAGGTTATTCTCCAAATCCATTTCCTGTCTTTACCATCTTTTGGACTGGTATCTTGATGTCTCAACATGAACAAGCTTCTTCAACATCAACTGCAATTCATATGCAATGGGGCTATCTACTATCGTACGGATCATTCTTCAGATTATTAACCTACTTGCTATTAATGCTGGTTCCAAACAAAAACCTGACTCCTGCTAGACCATTTACCGAACTAATCACTAGTTTTTGTTTAATTTGTGGTGGTTTCATCTTCATGCAAAGTAATGATCAAACAGTGCAAGCCCTAGAATATAGAGGTTTGACTGGTATGTTTACACTTAATGTCAATGTTGGTATCGTTGCTTTGATCATGAGCTGGGAGATGTTACTACTAGTCTGGAAATCTAGATTAGAGAGCACTAAGCAAATCTGATAGAAAAAACCACATGAAGCACACAACACAAACCTCAGAACTATTATGGACTGCTAATATTATTATCTTACCTTTCAATTAGTTTCACATACCAACTAACGTGACACGAAACCAGCATGTTATCATGCGCTTTAATGCTTAAAGACATCATGATATTCACGCTGCAAACTTTTCTACCTTGATCAATTAACATAATACCAAGCTGTTAATTACCTACTATCTTCAATGTCAATAGACCATGCACTAACTGCCACTAATCTTTAACTATACTAGTATTATTAATTTCTAATCTTTTTTTTTTAACCTAATTTCTATTTATTAGAGTCCCTATATAACAATATGACATCAAACTTTTAATACTGATAGAGTTGTAAGCCATTCACAATCGCTCCTTTGTGCGTCGCCATTCGGATTCTTCAATGAGATCAATTTCAGTATCTTCTTCTTCTTCTTCTTCTTCTTCTTCTTCTTCTTCTTCTTCTTCTTTAATACCTTTAACAACTTGATCTTGAGTTGTCTCTTCCAGTCCCATACTCACTTTCATTGTCATCACTATCCTCTGTATACGACAAATCAAGATCTATCTCATCAAGCTCGTCCAATTTATCTAAGTCATGGATAGTCAAAAAGGTGTCTTGCGGATTACTGCTTGTTAGTTGTGATTCATTTGAAGGACTTTTCTGTGCAGAATATTCCCAAATGTGCGAAACTTCGCCTTTGAAATAAGCGGTTATCAAAACCCCTATTATCAAGGAAGGGCTTAAGTACAACAGAGCTGGTTGTGCTGTTTGAAAAACATTCAATGAGATGAATGTAAGTATGAGACCAAAAATATAACTAACAATACCAGTAATGAAGTATGTCAACTTGAAAGAGTTCAAATAATGATACAGTTTATGTTGTTGTTCATGATATTTGAACAGATCATATCTCACAAGCGCTGCAATAAATGCACCCGGAATCACAATATCACCCAAACCCAGCAAACTCAAGGGTAACTTTGGGATCACAAAATCAGCTGTTTGATCAACAATATGATTCTCATAATTTGCACCAGATGGTAACTTAAGCAACACAGGAATCTGTATACTTCTTGCAACCGATACCATCATATCAGACTTGAACACAAAATATATGTCATAAAAAAACAAGCCAATGAGAACGATAAAACCAGTAACCAATGAGTTAAATTTCAAACTAACAATTCCTTCAAAGGCAAACGTTAGAGCAACAGCATTCGATAAAAACCAGTTTTGTTCTATTTCTCCTCTATAGTACAAAAAGCTGAATATAAGTGCACCAAGTAGTGACGCCAAATCTATTGTTGAAATGTAAATATTCAAAGCTTGAAACTTGGCTTCGATATCTTGAGGAGGTATAAACTCTTCAGGATCCATCAAGGGTTGCTCTCCTTTCAAATCCACAAACTCAGCGTTAACTTGGATCTCACTGCCCTCGAAAATATGTTTGTCATCTCCAATGGTTATTCTAAACCTTGGGAATATTTCAGTCAAGTTGTAGTGATTTTCCAATCTAATAAGAACTATCTTTAAGGTATGGCTTATCACTTTTTGAAACGATATCACACTAATAACCACAGTGTAATGCTTCAAAACATATGCAATCTTCTCTGGATCAAAATATTTGATACCATAATATAGGGAAGTCAAAGCACCTGCTGCCATAAAAGGTATAAACAATGCGTACTTTTCAGTGATGAAATCGTTAGCAGAAGTGCCGTACTCTCCATTGGTTCTGGAGCGTCCTAATCGGGTGCGCCTATGTAGAGGAACTTCAGCATTCTTCGGAGCAGACAGTGATGCAAAAGAACCATATGTAATAACGGACAAAGCTACCAAAACTAATGTCAAATGTGAAACTAAGTACCCATACTTGTTATTATAAAGCAGATAAGATGCCTTAAAAATACCCTTTTCAAGATACGACAAGGAGGAGAATGTCGAGTTTGATAATACAGCCGTATCTAACTCCGTACCATTCAATGTTCCTGACATTTGAACCAGTAATTGACAATCTTTTTTAAGGTAAAACGAACTAATTGATTTATTCTTCATGATCGAAACCTGTTACAAAGCGGATAGTGGTAGGGGCACTTTGTCCTTTCACTTATATATTCTCAACCTCTACAATTTTGATGGTCAGGACACTATGGCCGAGTGGTTAAGGCGGAAGACTCGAATACTTCTTTGGAAATAAGCGCTATCTTCTGGGCTCTGCCCGCGCAGGTTCAAACCCTGCTGGTGTCGTTAATTTTTTTTCATTAATATTTCGCGAAATGTTATTGTAGGAAAAAAATCTTAATCTTATAGAACAGTAACAGTATCGTTTGTTTGATAAACAGACCAACCTTTCACACAATACTATTCTCTCTTCGAATGCCCAAAATAAGGTCCTCAAGATCCAAGGTTCCTCCTGAGGGATTTGAAAAGATTAGACCAACTTTGGAAGACTATCAGCTTAAACTCAAAGACGTTCAATCCAAAGCCTTAGCTAAAACCACAAGAAAGTCTGAAGCTTTATGGGACATATTTAAAGTTACTCATCAGAAGTCAAGGTACGTATATGAGCTATATTATAAAAAGAAAGCTATATCCAAAGAACTTTACGACTGGCTCCTAAAAAATAAATACGCTGATGGGAATTTGATTGCCAAATGGAAGAAACAAGGTTATGAGAATTTATGCTGTTTGAAGTGTATTCAAGGTGTGGAAAATAACAATGGAGGCACATGTATCTGTCGAGTACCCAGAGCAACGTTAGAGAAGCAACAAGCAAAAATCAAATTTACTGAGTGTATCAACTGCGGTTGTCATGGATGCTCTAGTGCAGACT
>JAJLXD010000001.1:551462-594528 GCA_030571115.1 Wickerhamomyces sp. yHMH617 | reverse complement strand
CAGTAATATTTTAATGATCTTACGACATGTATTATTATAACCACAGAGCTAATCAGATCAATCAAAACATATAATAATAATACACACAAAAACATAAACAGTAACAAAAGTAAAAACCAACGACAACTTGAAATAAAATAACTCCAACATTATAAAAAGAATTAAATAAAAAAAATAGTAAATAAATTTAGGCCACTTGATGCAGCAGAATGAAAAAATAAAACAGAATCATTCTAAAATCTCAAAACGAAATCTGATGAATATTACTCCTAGAAATAAACCTTTAACTGATCGAACCCCTCAAGACTAATTTGTCAAAACTAAAACACCAAAATACCATTACAGCCCAAACATTCATTCAAACAGTTGAGTTACCTTCTAACTCATCATCTGTTGAGTTACCATCATGTGCCTCAACAACGCTTGATCTGTGATTTTTCTCATGCTCAACTGCCCTTTGAACAACGGAGCAGATATCCACACCAAATAAATCCGAAACTCCATAATTATTTGAACTTTCCAATAACTGCGCACGAGATGACAACCCGTTCTTTCTTCTTAACGTTGGGCTTAATGCATTGCTATAGTTGGTAAATCTCTCTTCGATAGAGTGTCTGTTTCTATCTGGTGATCCAAATAAGCCAACTTTATAATTATAGTCATCATCACTGTTTCTTGGGATACTTGGAGAAGTATAAAAGTCATCTATCATACTTGGAGAATTCCAAAATTTCTTCATTATTGAGTTGGAATTTGGTGTTCTGGTATTCCTAGCAATAGGTGTCTTCAAAAAGCTGTAAAAATGATTGATCTGACTAGAGTTTAACAATCCACTGTTGACATTTTGGTTGCTAGCAGAACTGGCTCTTAACGGAGTCTTCGTAATGTTTGATAAGAATGCACTGGGTTGAATGGTCTGTAATTCAGCTGGATTACTTAATGATCTCGTTCTTGAGGAAGGTGTCAAAGGTTCCAATAATGGACCAGTCTCTTGACGTTTCAGTGGTGACAGATCAAAGTTAGTGTTGCAGCTGAATGAGGAAGTTGAAGGAAAAGAAGCAAATCTTGCTGCTCTGGGTGGAGAATCAACAGTTATGGACGGTTTTAGTTGACCGAATATGACATGTTGACCACTAGCTGAAGCTGCCCAATTGGTGTCCGGAGCTAGTAATGGAGGAATTTCTTTTAAGAAACCATCTGTCAGAGAAGATATTGGCTTCGTTATTTCTTTTTTAATTGGTAATATCTTTGATTCATTGTATTCGTTAGCGTTATTATCGTTGTTAAGTGTTATTGTTTGAAGACCAATCGTAGTGTGGGACTTCAAAAGGATTGGTTTTTTTCTAAGATCAGTGGATCTTATCTGAGACTTTGGGGTTCTCGAAGTGTGGTCCAGGTAATCAGCATCATCATCTTCTTCATCATTATCATCATCTTCCTCAGACGAAATATCATCACTATTGGAAAAAGCAGTAGTTCTTTCGGAGAGCCTTGGGCGATGATGTGATACCTTCGTTGGTGGTTCATAATCAGATTCTTCCTCCGCTTCTGATTTGTTGATGGTTACCTGCTGCTTCTCCATAGATTTCTTAGAAGCAGTTTCACTTGGCTCAAATTGTATTTCTCCAAAAGATCGTTTGCCAGCTTTCCCTTTGATGAATTGCATTTCGTAACCAGGCACAACAGCCCAATAATGGCCTTTACCATCCGAGGATTTTTCAGCCTTAACAAAAGCTTTGTTCAAAGACAAATTGTGTCTGATAGAGTTTTGCCAGCCAACATCATTTCTTCTATAATATCTGAAGGTTGTGGAGATCCAGTTATATATTTGTGAAAGTGTCAGCTTTCTATCTTCACCCCTCAAGATAGCCATACCGATCAAAGTAGCATAAGAATATGCTGGTTTAGCATCAGAATCGTGAATAATCTTTGGCATTCTGTGAGGAGAAGGAATCTTCTCCATGACAAGTGGCTCACTTGGGATTTGAGATTTTTTCGATTTGGGTTTAGGAGTAACGAAATTAATAGCAGGGGGTTTAGAAACTGTTTCTGGGTTTGTATGTGAAGATGACGGTGATGAATATTGTGGGGATAAAGGATTATCTGCAGGCTTTTTCAATCTATTGTGGTTTATTGTCGGTGAAGTTTGGGTCTTTATTTTCTTAGAAGGACGTGAGTCACTTCTAGAAACAGTATGTGGAGGAGTGTGTAATGGAGCAGTAAGTTCGTCTGTGTTCGCACTTTTTCTTTTGCTTTTTGTCTGCTGTTTAGTTACCTGTTGAGACACACTTTCATCATATGATCCATGAGGAACAAGGAACTGGGTGTTTTGAAGGGTCATCTCTGCCATTGGTGAAGAGTCGGGAGACCTGTTCGCTTTAGGCAGTTTTCTGTGTGAAGATGGTGGTGGTGGTAGATGAACTGAAGTCAATGACTTTATAAGATTGGAGTTTAGATCTTGACTTGAATGCATCCTTTAGTTAACCAATAAACTCAAACCAATAGCGCAAGAGAGACAAGAGAGACAAGAGCTGACTGAAATAGTTAAATGATCTCAGCTTTCTTTCCTTGCCTAAAAGGATCGCTAACGCTACTCAACTTCAGTATTTTAAACACCAATAAAATAGGTCAGTGTGAACTCTGGTTCAGGGGGCAAAAAATAAGACGTGATTTCCAGAAGATAATCGTCGGGAGAGCAGTGGATTGTTTGGTGAAAGCTTTGTGTGTGTTTTTTTTTCAATGATGCGTCTTCTGAAATCAATCTTCTGAATTTGGGGCGGCAGAAGGAAGTTTTAAAGCGAATTTCAAAAGAAGGATTTGATTAACAGGGAAACGCGAAAAAAAAATTTGGTTACGTGTATTACGTAAGAAATGTAAACAAACAAAACGCGGTTCAATTTAATTCCAAAACGAACACGCGTTTTCTAATTCTAAACCAAAAAGTAGCAACTAGCAACATCGTTCTTTCCTCATTCAGCCGATGGATTGCCTTTCTTGCCTTTCCATTTCAAGGTCCACGTAACTGTGTATCATGAAATAATGTCATCAAGGGACTTTTGCCTGAATAAAGTCCCACCCAACCTTGAGCATCTTATTGCTATGAGTGCTATCCTGCTCATTTCCTTGACAGTTGACATGTTCTCAACTCATCATAGAAGATTGAAGATCAAAGGAAGATGCTGGTCTAGGGTCTGGGATGGGGCGGGTTCAACTGTAAGCTTAAAACCACATGCTGAATCATGTTTCATTAATGGCTGATGCTGCGGCCATAGAAATCCTTTCACATCTCGCATATAATCTATAAACCTATTATTGTAACCCTGACACCTGGTATAGGACAGTAAACACAGTAGACAGTGATAATACAGTATATGCTCTGTACGCTATTTAGGAAAGCTGAATCACTGAATAGTGAATCAGTGATCCAGGTTTCAAAGCTCAGACTTGGTGTCGAAAATCATAATTCATAAATAATGCGTATGCCTACGTTTTGCTTCTCTGCATAGACACACGTATAGTACTGTTCTGTTGCAGGTTGCGGTTTGCTAGACAATTTTTATTAAAAGCTCAGAGGTTAGTGAAGTTCGTCTATCACTACTTTACTAACTATCAGTGGCTCACTACTTATCAGTTATCAGTGCTTGGTCACCAACTGGTGGCGACTCAATTAAAATGGGAAGTTCTATATACACTATCCTTTAGCTTATCTTAGACCCTTATCATGATTTAAATCTGAATCACTGAGCTGATCATATTAGTGAGGGATCGCCTAATATCTTGCAAGAATCTAACCTCAAGCTATAATCATATTGAACACCAAGTTCATTAATTAATCAAGAATATCTTATCTACTCCACAACTCAAGCTCTGGATAATTTATTGCTTTACATTCAATGTGTAATAAATATCGCGAAAATTACCGAATATGTCCACAATAGAAAAAAGAAATGAATACTACTGTTACAGAATAGAGGCAAATAACGATATCATAGGTCACCAGTACTCTGCTTGTGCTGGTTCATGTCAGCTTTCGTTCCCAATGAGTACACCGAAAGATTCAAATCCAATAACAGATCCTCTGGAATTCAGGATCACCAGCATACCCAAGCTCGCAGAACTTGATGCCTTACTGCGATGTCATATCTGCAAAGAATTCATGGTAGCACCTATGCTGACGCAGTGTGGCCATTCGTTCTGTTCTATATGCATCAGAAGTTATCTCAATAATACTCCCCAGTGCCCTATGTGTAATAAGGAGCTCCGAGAATTTAATATGAGTCGAAATATATTGATTGAAGAAATCATCATCTCTTTCAAAGATATAAGACCCGATTTACTGTTACTTTTGAAGCAACCTCAACCGATCAACAAAAACACTGACGAAGTTCTACCTACGGCTGCCACACCTGCAATATTTCCAAGGGGAAAAAGCCCTGATGTAAGACCAAACGAACCTCAGTTTGAAGTTATTGATATTGATGAGCTTGATGAGTCTAATAATAATGATAAAGATGAGTATGACGACGATCTGATAATAGTTCAAGAAACAGCAAAAAAGAAACGATATTTTGACCCATCAGCAACTGGCTTGGATGCATTCATCAAACGACCAAGAACCGAAAAAGCAGTAGGTGAACTACTGAGCGAATGTCCAATTTGTTCAAAGAAATTTCCGATTGCTATTCTACAATCAACCCACGTCGATGAATGTTTATCAGGTGAACTTTTACAAGAAGAACGAGCCACAAGCTCTGAATTAGACTCACAGCATCAAAACTCATCCTCAAACTTAGCATCACCCAAAATCACCAATGAGAATGCTTCACCAGTCAAGTCTAAAAACAAGCAACTCTTTACAAAACGACAGATGCCACTAATTACAGGATCTCCCCTG
The DNA here is from genome assembly GCA_030571115.1 of Wickerhamomyces sp. yHMH617. Taxonomy (NCBI): domain Eukaryota; kingdom Fungi; phylum Ascomycota; class Saccharomycetes; order Phaffomycetales; family Wickerhamomycetaceae; genus Wickerhamomyces; species Wickerhamomyces sp. yHMH617. Next base: position 589,634 of record JAJLXD010000001.1, on the reverse strand, counting down.
TTTCCTCAGTATAGATATAACGCGAGAAAGACCGCAAACCAGCAGCCTCCAGCTCCTATGGTTGAGCTGAAGAAACTCACAAAGTTAGACTTCACTTCTACGTCTACTCCAGCCTTAAAATCCAAATTGAGCAAGTTAGAACTCCCAATTTCGGGAACAAGATCTCAATTAGAAGCAAGATATACACAATATTCTATATTATGGAACTCCAACTGTGATTCCATACAGCCCAAAGATAAAAGGGTATTGAGAAAGCAACTTTCACAATGGGAGAATAGCATCAAGCTGGACACTTCTGGTGAATCTGGGGAAACTGTTGACTGGAAAGAATTGATCAGAAAAGCAAAACAATCATCTTTAAAAAAGAAGCAGCTGAATGAAATACACCATGACACAAAAAGTAGTGAATCAGAGTTGACTGATGAACATAGGGCTATCAAGATAATCAGCAATGATAATAACGATAATTTAAATAGTCAATCAGATGACAACTTAGATGCGGACACCACTGTTATAGAAGACTGAACTTGAACTAATATACAAATCTTTATAACAAATATTATACTTTTATTTATAGAATAGGATAAATGAATATGTTATAAACCGAACAAAATAAACAATAAAAATGACACAAATATACTATCATGAATCTTTAAAAATCTCTCCTTGGGAACTTCAACATCTTCGTTCCGTGAAACTTCAGTTGTGTGTTGAGGAGTGTACTTCTCTGGCTTAACCACTTTAGCATTCTCTAATTGCTAGTTGGTTTGGAAAACATCAGCCAAGAAAGCTTCTTCTTCAGCAATATGTTTGCTCTTAGAACCAGCAGCAACTGAAGCAGATGGGTTTCTACCAGCGTAACGTAAAATCTTGTCATGATGAATAGTCTCCTTGATAACATTATTCAATCTTGGTTGAACAAACGTCCAGGCACCAGCGTTCAATGGTTCCTCTTGACACCAAACGATATCTTCGGCGTTAGGAAAGCTATCTAAAGATTCACGTAACTGAGCCCATGGGAATGGATGTATTTGTTCAATTTTGATGAAAGCAGTGGTTTTATCCTCGAGAGTTTGACGTTTCTTGTGCAATGCAGTGTAAACTTGACCAGATAAGATAACAACACGTTTAATTTCCTCTTTAGTACCAATAGATTTACCAAGTTCAATATCCTCAATGATCCATTGGAAGTGAGAATCACCAGTGAAATCACTTAATGGTGATTTAGCTAATGGATGTCTCAACAATTGTTTAGAAACAAAGATAACAGCTGGTTTTCTGAACTGGCGATGCATTTGTCTTCTGTAAACATGGAACAAGTTAGCAGGAGTTGTTGGATACACAACTTGGAAGTTAGCATCTTGATGTTGACGTTCTAGTTTCTCCGGGGATGGGAAATATCTTGGGTCTTCATTAGCCAATTGTAGGTATCTCTCAATTCTACCAGAGGAATGTTCTGGACCTTGACCATCGTAACCATGTGGTAAAGTTAACACTAAACCAGATCTTTGTTTCCATTTCGATTCACCTGACGCGATAAATTGATCAATAATGACCTGGGCAGTGTTTGCAAAATCACCAAATTGGGCCTCCCATTGAACAAAAGCATCTGGGGAAGTTAAAGAATAACCGTATTCGAAACCCATCACACCGTATTCAGATAAAGATGAGTTTGAGATGTCAAAATCGGCTTGGTTTTCACTGACGTGTTTTAATGGAACGTGGGTGTTTTCAGAATCTTGATCGTGTAAAACAGCATGACGTTGGGAGAATGTACCTCTTTCAACATCTTGACCTGAAACTCTAACGTGGTATCCTTCATTAACTAAAGAACCATAGGCCAAAGCTTCACCTGTTGCCCAGTCAATACCTTCACCAGTTTCAACAGCTTTCTTACGTTGAGCTAATATTCTTTTCAAGTTTTTGTGAACTTGGAAAGCCTCTGGCCAGCTTGAGATGACAGAACCGATGTGTTTCAAAGTACCTTCATCAACAGCAGTAGGTAAATGTGGTAAAACTTCAGTAGCTAATTCTTTTGGTGATTTAAAACCTTCCCATGGAGTAGTTAACCATTCTCTTGAGGTTGGTTTATATTCTTTAGATTTCTTGAAAGATTCTTCCAAGATGTCCCATACCCACTGTTTGTGTTCATCAATGTCTGATTTAGAGAAGGAGCCTTCACTAATCAACTTTTCCGTGTAAACATCAATAACTGGTTTCTTTTCGGCAACCTTTTGATACATTAATGGTTGAGTGAAAGAAGGTTGATCGGTTTCATTATGACCGTACTTTCTGTAACCAACAACGTCAATAATAACATCAGAGTGGAATGTAGCTCTCCATTCGGCAGCTAAGGTGAAGATAAAAGTTATACCTTCAACATCATCAGCGTTAACATGGAAGATTGGAGCATTAATGGATTTGGCAAGATCTGATGGGTATGGAGTGGATCTGGCAACTCTTGGATCAGTTGTGAAACCAATTTGGTTGTTCACGATAACATGAATAGTACCACCAGTAGAATAAGCTGGCAAAGCACTTAAACCAATGGTCTCATAAACAACACCTTGACCGGCGAAAGCAGCATCACCATGGAATAAGATACCAGTTGCTTTCTCAAAGATACCAACATCTTTTTTAATATGTTGAACAGCTCTTGTTCTACCCAAGACGATTGGATCTTCGGCTTCTAAATGAGATGGATTAGCAACTAAAGACAAGTTAACGTGCTTACCAGAGGTGGTTGGTCTTTGAAAGTTCATACCCAAATGGTATTTGACATCACCAGATCCCTCGTCAACTTCTTTGACACCTTGGAATTCGGAAAATATGGATTCATTTGGTTTTCTAACAACATTTGACAACATGTTCAATCTACCACGATGAGGCATACCAATGATAACATCTTCGATACCTAGCTCAACAGCACGGTCAATCAAAGATTTAACACCTGGAATAACAGATTCAGCACCTTCTAGACCAAATCTTTTATCATTTGGGAATTTGGTGGACAAAAATGTTTCAAAAGATGTGGCCCAAATCAAACGATCCAAGATCTGTCTTTTTTGGTCAACAGTGTATTCATATGGTTTTGGAATTTCAATTCTTTCTCTTAGCCAGTCACATTTTTCTCTTGATGGGATATGAATGTATTCATAACCGATAGTAGAACAGTATAATTTCTCGCAACTGGCAATAATTTCTCCCAAAGTTAAATCTTCTTTACCACTGGTAGCGAATCTTGGTAAAATACCGGGACCTAAGTGAATTTGTTTCTCTAGGTCGGCCTCGGTAAAACCATAGTGTTCTAAGGTCAATTCTTTTGGAACTTTGAAAGACTTATCGTCAGCAAAAGCAATACCTAACGGATCAATGTGAGCTTTTTGGTGACCTCTTACTTGGTAAGCTCTAACTAATAATTGAGTTTTCAAATGGAGCAAGACGTCCTCATTGCTGGCAGATGATCTTGGGATAGCTGGAGCGACACCACCAGATGGAGTTGGAATCAAAGTTGGAGGAGGAGTAAATGCAACGCCTGGAGGAGTGTTACCATCCAAATTCTTGAAGTAAGCATTCCAAGAGACGTGGACGGATGATGGGTCTTTCTTCCAAGCATCGTACATCTCATCAATGTAAGTTGCATTAGCTGTGGATAGGAAGCTATCATATGAGGTTGAGTAGACACGTAATGGAGTCTTGATGGAGGTCTTTAGACCAGAGATCAGTCTTGAACGTGGTAGGGCGGCACCGCTGCGTAGTGTTCTAAGCATGGTGAATGTATAACTTCTTTCGAATCGAAACCAAGCAGATAGTAAATCAAGTTCGTGAATTCAATAACTCAATACAAACCAAATGTGTGTAAATTCCTTTTACTCGACCAAGTGAAGATCAAAGAAATGGAAAAAATTGAATAATTGAAAACGCAATAGTGAACCAAATTATATAACCAGCGAGTGATAAGAAATCAACAAGTGGGAATGTTCGTTTTTGATATCGTTCAAGCGACTTTGCTGAAGCTTGTTGAGTTTTTGAAGGATATTTTCTTTTTTAGTTATATATTTGTGAAAGTCTTTGACTCAAACCAAAAAAAATCGGCACCTAAACCGGAAATTTCAGTTAGAGGCGAGGGACTAGCCTTTAAATAAATAAATAAATAAATAAATAAAAAAAAAAAAAAATGCTATTACAAGCGACACAACCGAATTGAAGATGGTGGGTTTGAATCAATGGCTAAAAGTACCTGAAGGTGACTCGTTTCTTCCACGACATCACTTATAGATCCCGTATAGTGTTTAGGCTTTTCATTTTAAGCGCATTAGTTGAATCGTAAATCCTAAAAATCTGGGGTCATCATCAGCAATGTAGCAACAATTATTTTGGTGTCAATATTTCCAATTGTCACCCGCGAAGAAAAGTTATGAGACTAGTCCTTCGTCTCGGGCTCCTTGAGAAAATCTGGAGAAAAAATAAAGATTCAGTTTTGTACTATTTGACATTTGAGCTTGCCTCTCTAGTCCTTTGCACTTTCATTTCAAAACACAGATATCACGTCCACTTATATTTATGATATCATCACCTTACTGGAAGTTTTCTTGCTCCTTGTGCGTATAAAAGTTGAATTCTACGAAAGAGTGAACTACCCAATCATAGCCTGTGTAAATTTTATTACGACTATCCCGAGACTAGGAGGACTCACGGCCGTAAAGCTGCGAGGCACTTTTAGTTATGGACGAGTAGCTATTCGCTAAAACAGAGACACTAACGCAGCCAGCCTAACTCACTACTACACTGTACTTCAAGTTCTAAGCAATAAGCTAGTAGCTAGTAGTCACAGCAGCCACAAGCCACTGACTCTAACAGTCGCTTCCCAGCTAGCCTCCTCTCAAGTCCTCTCCGGTTTAACTAAAATTTAGGTGTATGTACCGATACTTGCCGGCTAGTAGTTCCGACCTCCGGGCCAGTTCTTTGACTTAGATTAGCTATGTAATATGAATCACTATAATACTACTACATTTACAATCATCTGAAGAAATTATATTCTATGTAATGATCTATCTGAATTCGTAGAACTCGTTCTGGCCATGAGTTAAAATAGCTGCTCTTTTTGTACCGACGATTCTTTCCAGTGCTAGTGCATCCCATTTAGAGTATAGGCATCTCACTGTGGAGATGTTGAAATCAGCAATATCTTCATAAACTGATCTTCCGATGGAGGAAACAACTTCAGTATAAAAATTAGGGTTACTCGGAACACCGTACATTAAGATGTTCTTCACCCCTTTTAGATCAAATCTTCTATAATGGTGCAATCTTTCTGTGTATAATAGAATCTTCATTCTCCCCTGTTGGAATAATGCTCGTGATCTTCCAAGGTCTCTCTGCTCAGAGTATTCATTGATGTCACAAAATGTCAACGAGGTTTTATTATGCATATAGTTCTTTATTCTCAGGAAATCAGTGTATTGTGGAATGTAAAGCAAATACCCATCCTCATAGGCAGTAGATCTTGAAAATGCTGGAATAATAACAGATTTGAAATGCTCAAAACGTTCATCAGGCTCATCAAATGGTGAGCTAGATACAAACCTAGTGAATATTTGTTTGATTTTCAAACCAACTTTGAAAATAGCACTCTCTTCATTAGAAACCAAAGGTCTAAATCTCTGTTTACCGAAAATATTCTGAGATTTTGTCAACAGGTTATTGACATTTGGGGTATTATACTGTGTGAATATTAGTGATTGTGTGAAATATTTGGCTTGATCTTCGATAGACCACATTCTCACTCTTGAAAAATCTGTGTCATGTAATTCTTTGGGAACTTTATTCAGATACTTTAGTACCGTCAGTATATGATCCCAATTCTGCATTTCAATGGCATGTGCTTGATCCACCACAAATACCTCAATGGAACTGAGGAAATCAGTTTGTCTTTTTCTTTTATCTGGATGCTCTAGAATCATTTGTAACCCAATTGGTGATGCTAAAATTATATCAGAGTTGAAGAAAGATGAATATAACTTCATGGTTTTTCTTGTAAATTTGATACCAAGACAGAAGAAATCATTGGTATTTCCTTCAAATAATTCTTTGAAATCATCAGGTTTATTTTCTGGAACTGTGGAATCTTCATAAAATTGACCTTTAAACTTTTTTTGATTCTCAACTTGCTCAGCACCAGAATATTCGATCAAGTGATTAACGACTTCGTAACAATGGTGTCTCGTTGGTAATAAAATCAAAACTTTTGGTCTTGTGAAACCTTGATCTCTGAATTCTTTCTCTTCTTCTGGTTTCAATGACCCTTCTGCTATTCTCTCATTTTGAATACGAAGTTTAATGGTGTTCTTCAAGATTCTATCTCTTGTTTTGTAAACATGGTTCAGTGAATGAAGAGCATAAATCTTTCTATAGTCTTGGATATTCTCAATTGTGCTGTATGGGAACAGAACATCGTTGTATGAAAATATTGAATCTTTTAAAAGTTTTGGAACCAACTTCTCATCAAAGTTTGCAGGATTTTTTTCTTTAAACGGTTCAAGTATTCTGGATTTAACTGAATAATTGTTAGATTTTTTTGCATATTTTGATGAAGCATCTATAGGCACCGTTGAGGTGACTATCGAATATGATTCGGTAATCTCTTTTGTATTTTTCCAACGAGCTTTATCTTTTTCAAGGGCTTTGATGCTATCAGCCAAGTACTTCTCTGGAGATTTTCCGAAATGATATTCAAATGGATCCCCCGTACCTTCGTCATCTGAGTCTTCATCTGAATTGTCTGAATTGTCTGAATTGTCGAAGTCGGAATCAGCAGACACATCTTCCTCTGATTCATCAATTTCATCTTGTACAACACCGGCAACCTCATCTTCCTCATCATCATCTTCTTCTTCTTTTTCTTCTTCTTTTTCTTCTTCTTCTTCTTCTTGATCATCTTCTTCGTCCTTGATGTCATTTTCTTCTAGATCCCCATGGGTGTCATCAGACTCAGATTCAGACCCATTGATGTCTTGCTCTGCATTTAAAAGGTTTAACAAGGCATTATAAACCTCGCTCTTATCTTGGTTATCAGACCCATCTTGTTCTTGATATTCATCACTATCACTTGGACTGGCACTCTCTTCGAGTTGCTCCTCTTCCAATTCTTCTTCTCCTGTGGGACCTCTTCTAGCTGTTCTTGTTACATTTCTATATTCAGATCTACCTCTGTTATTTTTTGATCTTTTCGCTGGATGCTGATCTGCTTCTGACAAACCTTTGGAGTTTTCATTCCTTCTTTGTTTTCTTGATTCACTGGCACCCATTGTTAGATATCTCAGCAGAAAACTGACTACAATACCACTAACACATTACTGGACTTGATAAATTTTTCTTTTGGGCTCATCGCTTATGTAATTATATTCCCAAAACGGAAAATACTCTTTTAGGAAAGTGAAATATTTCGCTACAATTTCCCAGTTTTTTAAAGGAAATTTATTAGGAATGCAAAAAAATGTAACCAATTTTTTTTTATCAGATCTCATAGACTTCAAATATCACTTTCCCATTTTCTCATCTGTGCAGTTGCATCTTCTCTGTGTCATTATTTAGGTGCATTTGGCCTATCTTTCTTACTTGCAACTCCCGGTGGTTTCTTCTATCCTGATTCTCCATTACAGCTTTGTCTCTTCTGATAGTGTCTTATTTGTTCTTCAGCTTGAATCTTCCATGCCCACGGATTTACTCTCCACAACAAATTATATAAAATGACTACACCTTACATCCAGAGAACGGTCAAGACCATACGTGGTTTCTTCACAACTCTGTATTTAATACTGATAGTGCTAACTATTCCAATATCATTTCAAGCTGGGGGTATTTACTGTGGTTTAGCTTTCACTGTTACATTGTTTAACCTATATGGTATCTTAACTATTCTGAAACTGTTTTTGCACAGAAACTCATTGTTTCAATTTGTCTACTATTCTCAGCACTTATTGATTCCAAGTTTATTAACTCTGTTCTTAAGTTTATTTAATAACAATCAAGTTGATAATCTTAAAAATGAGAATTTGGTATACTATAAATTTTTTATCAAACCTTGGAGGACATTCATTCTCAATTCAACGCCACTTTTCACCATATTAGAAGGTCTGTGTACGATTTTAGCTATTCAAGCTATTGGTCAAACATTCACCTGGTTGAAAATAAAGAAATCAGAGAGTTGGGTTATTGTGAGTTTGCTATCATCTGGTGGTATTATCACGACATCATTATATTTCCTCTATAAGATATATTGTTTCCCAATTGAAATTAGTTCGCTGTCTTCATCTTTGATAGGTGCTGTGTTGACTTTTTGTATGGGTTTAGGGTTATACGGTATCATCTCAAATAAAGGTTCAACTATCGAAAGCTCTTTATTATTCGCATATATTGTGAGATGCATTTATGAGACTTTCCCAGAATTGTCGCATTTGGCATCAAGTGAAATCGGTCTGTTAATATCATCTGCCACTAATCAACTGAAACAAGAATCTCAACATCTACCTTTACTAATTACAGACTCATTGACACACCTGGTTTCAATTTTAGCACTGAATGTGCCAAATTCATTCCAAGCTGTAATTGAGTTCTTAATTGCTGCCTGCAAGACTATTACCCCAGCAATTCTTATCAACTTAGCTTATCGTGTTTCAGTATTCTATTCTGCTACCAGAATAATTCCTGCTTTAAAAAGCCCACAGCCATCAACCAAGGTTATTAGAATCATCTATGCATTCAGCCCTTGCATCGTTATTGCGGTTTACACACATTTGATGATGCAATATTCTAATGAATTGGACGAAAAAATGTGTGTGTGGGGATGTTGGTTCCCCTTCGGTAATGAACGTTCCGATGAAGAAGGACGCATACATGTACAGCCTTGGTTGTTTTGGAATTGGATCAATATGTTCACTACCCTTGCTTTGTATGCAGTTGAGTTATTTGGTGAGCAAACAGAAGAACATTGGAAAATTGATTAGTTCCACTTTTGATGAGATTATACATTATACAAATCATTGGGGCATATTATATACTATAAGTATAAAGCAGCACCAAGGGTTGAACAACTATAGAATACGCTTGACCAACTCCTAACCGCACAGTCTAAACAGTGAACATTGAATACTGATTTCATATGTGCTCCTACCATAAGATTCGGGATTCCGCGATCAGTTGGTGTCTGGATGCTCCGTGCCCCAAGGTGACCAACTCTCAATTCTCAATTCTCAATTCTCAATTCTCAAGCCCTTTTGTGAGTCAGAGAGACTGATAAGCATGATCCCCGATTGAGGGGACGCAGCTTAATGAAAGGAGAAGTCGTTGCTTCAGCAATGATATTAATAGTAATGGTGTGCAGTTAAAAGTCGTAATATATCATTATAAATAGCTAAAATCTTTGGGCCATGCGCATGGCCTAACGTCCATTGTCCAATCCGTTGTCTTTTCTCTTTGTTCAATTTTTTAGTCTCTCTGGCGACCAGTTATTATTTTATTAAAAGCAACTTTCTCTGGGCTTTGTGTTGTCTTTTTTTTTTGGGCTCGCTTGACCGTTTTTACGATTGCTCCAACAAATCACAAGAGAGTTTAGTATTTTAGTAGGCAATGTCTTCACGTGACCGACGCTATCTTTTCCCAGTTTTGACGTGTCTTTTATCGTGCCATTTGTTGATAAGCGCAACACTCGGCCAAAATCTCAACGTCGATGGGAAACTTTGGGAAATATTCAAATTCTCTGTCTTTGGCTAGTAAACGGGTTTTCACTTGCTCAGCAAATCAACAGCTTCCACAAACACACAAAGTTTCACTCGAACTGATCAACTTGCAGAGACTATTTCAACTCAGTAATACCATCTTTTCAATAACTGAGCGATTCTATTAGTTTTTTTAATCTGAATCATTCACCTCTTTTCTTATTCCAATTGTGAAACAATAGAGTGTGATCCTTGGACAATACTTGAAAAAAAAAGCTACCCATCACACACAGTCTTTCGTTAAGAAACTCTCTCTCAAGCACACAAAATTACTATAAAATAGGCATTCTTGGATTCTCCCAGGATTTTCAACCCCCTTTTATCATAACCTTTTATTCATTTTTCACAATCACGCCAAATTTCCACCCTCATCTCATCTCATCGCGTTATCCAGAAAAATAACTGTGGGAAACCTGAGATCAACAGTAACAAAAATTTGGTACAAAAGTTAACACAAATAAAAAAGTACTCGAGTTGTCTAAAATGGCTGACGTCTCATCCTCTCCACAAGACATTAAGCTCACGAGAGTCTTCACAAGAACACCGTCCTCTTGGGATCCGCAAGATGACATGTTGCTTCGTCATTTAAAAGAGCAGCAAAAACTAGGGTGGAAAGAAATAGCATCTCACTTCGCCCACAGAACTCCTAATGCTTGTCAGTTCAGATGGAGAAGACTAAGATCTGGCTCTTTGAAGTCTACTGGCTCCAACACCTCTACGGCTTCTTCGACACCTGGGGCTACTACTGTCTCGGCTGCCGCAACCTCGACCTCAACCTCGACTACTAATACAACTACAATTACAACCACAACCGCTAATTCCTCAGCTACAAGCTCTGTCATAAGCAAACAGGTTCATTCTTCTTCGCCATCGCTGTCGCCGCCAATCACACCTGCAAATAGCCTGAAATCAATGATCCCTCAGCAGGTAAAGTCGAGTTCGGTATCATTGGTGTCAACATCTGCTTCCAAATCAGCACCTTCAAAAAACATGGCAAATATTGCCTATCAAAAATGGGCATTCACAAATACTAGCAGTCAAACATCACGCAATCAAAATACCAAGGATGATCCAGATCCGTTAACAAGATCACTATCCTCCTCTTCATCAGCATCAAGTGATGATGATAACGATGAACAAGTTCTAACCGGACCAAAGTGGACATCAGAAGAAGATGAATTATTATTGACCAGAAGACAGCGGGAACTAAGCTTCACTGAACTAAGTATTGTTTTACCGTTACGTACCGAAATTCAAATACAGGCTAGAATTAGTGAATTGGAGAAAAGATCCAAATCTACAAGTGCTATTTCATCGGAGAGTCCACAAGGGACCCCCATCAAAAGTCAACTTCGTCAATCACTCCCTCACTCCTTTCCTCATCCCCATCCATTACATTCTTCATTCAATGCATCCATACCATTGGATTCATCAGTGCAGAAATTAAACAGATCTTATTCAAACTCATCCCAAACATCCATAGCATCATCTTCATCCTTCTTGAATCAAGATTCAATAAGATCAAAATCATTTAGTCATGCATCTCCATATCCATTAGTTTTCACTGAAAGATATACATCTAGAAAAAATTCCATTTCATATCCTCCAGTACATCTAACACCAGGTAAAATTAGACAAAGGTCTAACTCAATGAAGATCTCAACCTCTTTAAATCCTGCAAATTCTAGTCTAGGAAGTTTAAGGAGCTTGAGAGCTGGTTCTTTCAGTTACCATAATTGTGAGCTTGTCTCAGATGACGAAGACACTTCCTCGATACATTACAATACAAGTAATATAAGAGTTGAGCCAATAAAAAATCCCGTCGCTCCATTGGGATCTTTTTTTAATGATTATTATACGAAGTGAATTGGACAACTTGCTACAACTATTACGCTTAATGCTTAATGTTTATCGTGAGATTTAGGCTAGATATCGTTTGCACCCTGTTACGTTTTAAACCTCTTTCCAGCGATTTGTTACACTCAATGCATGCCCATGTTCTTTCTTCTACAAAGCTAGTAATTTATAGGATTAACATGTATTTTATTCATTTTGTCGTAGCTTATTCATAGTTATATCAAATAATCATTTAAATATGCAGTCAATTGATTAATCAATTTTTCTGTGGGCTTCATCTTTAGCATCTCTGTAAGTTTTTTTTGCTTCTGTTTTGACATTCTTTGCAGTGTCTTTAGCATCTGCAGCGGCTTCATTTGACCATTCTTTAAACTCATTACCTTTCTTTTTCAAATCTTCAGCAACATCTTCACCTGCATCTTTTGCCTTCTTCTTCAATGATTCAACAGATTCCTTATCAGCAGCATGGTTAATCTGTTCGGAAACTTGATTTGCCTTTTCTTTGGCTTCCTCGGTCAATTCTTCAGCTTTATCTAATGTATCTGCTGCAGCTTTACCAACTTTATGATTAAGTTCACTTAATTTTTGTTTAGCTGTTTCTAATATAGAGTTTTGAGCTGGTTGAAATGACGTGAATGAACGGCATGAGCCTCTTGTGTAGTATCTGGAAACGGTAGTCAATGGTTTAGTAAATCTCAGCATGATAAAATTGTATCTGTATCTGGGTTCAACAAACAAAGAAATAAACAGTTTAAGTAACAATTGGCCTATTTATACAAAATTCTCCCAAGAATCTGAAACACCCCAGGTGAAATTATGGAACATCAAAGAACATGTAAGTCATAAATGATCTCATACCATGTCATCACTTAAAAGTAAATTGTTGCTATGTTGCTAAATGGTTTAACTCCATTGCTGTTCGGTCATGTGCCCGGTGACAAATGTAGTAACGTGAATATCACGTGATCTGTGGCCAATGGAAAAGCGCGATTTTCAAAGCACTAAAAAACCTGAAAAAAACAAAAAGTTCACCAGAAGAAACAAACGAATAAAAGGAAAGCTACAACAAAGTACATTGATAAAAAATGGTTCAAGTGCGTATTACAAACACCCATATCTGCGTTATGGTTTACTAACCTTTCCAGTACATCGCAAAACCAGCATTGAAAGCTGTTCCATACTTCGGTAGATTAAACCTGTCTACTTTCAAATCATATGTTCCAAACTTGATCTTCTGGGGTGGTGCCTCTACTTTTGGTCTATTAGTCTTCACCGAAGGTGTCCCATTATTCCAATCTACTTTCTATCAACCTATTCCATACTTTGGTAAACACTGGATCAAAAACCCAGATCCTCAAGATTTACCAAACTAATTGATGGTTTGGTTACCAAGTCATTTCACATTCTTCAGCTTCCCTCAGTGTTTTCATCATCATAATCAATGGCTATAGATTGCTCTATTTCCATCATTATTGTGTGTATCAATTTTTTTTTTTTCATCATTATGTGCAGTTTATACGAAGTGGGCTTTCATCTCTGAAAGAGATGACACAGATCTGTATTTAGTTTAGAAGTATAAATGTCACTCTTACAAATATTACCAAAATACCAAGCTGTACTTCCGTATCAAAACAATGAATTGAAAACTTTCTATATATGTAAAACACAAAATCAAATGTAAGAAAAAGAGAATATGAGAATATCTGGCTTACCAATGCACTATTGTTGGTCTTTCTGTTTTTCTTCTTCGGCCTTTCTAGCCTCTTCTTCAATCTTGGATGCATCTTCTTGTTTTTTCGCTTCTATAGCTTTTTTTTTCTCTTCCTCCTCTTTCTTCTTCTTCTCTTCCTCTTCTTTCTTCTTCTTCTCCTCCTCTTGTTTCTTGGCTTCTTCTTTAGCTTTCTTTTCGGCCTCTTCTTTAACTTTCTTTTCGGCCTCTTCTTTTTCTTTCTTCTCCTTCTCAGCTTTTTTAGCGGCTTTTTCTTCCTCTTCTTTCTTCTTCTTCTCAACCAGTTTGGTCAACTCTTTATCATAATGTTTCAAACCAATCAAATCTTGATTCAACCACAATTTACCCAAATACTCATTCTTATACTCTGTAATATTGTCATACTCAATGTAAGAACCACGATCAGCTGGATCTGTAGAGCCTCCAATCACATCATAAGCACACCATAGATAGCCTTTACATGGAGGATTCATGTGCCAACCTCTAGCCGGCTCATTGTTAGGATTTTCAAGAACTCTATTTCCACCAGGAGGTATCAATACAGCGTTAATACGAGTTGGCTTCTTATAAAATTCAGCTAACGCATCAACATCTTTGAAGTATTTGCTGAATCTCTCCTGTTTCAAATCCCCTTCCCATGTGTTATCAACTTTGCAAAATCTCATACCTGAATTAATCCACAATAGCGTTTCATCATCGTCACCACTTAGATGGCCAGGATGTGTTGAACATAACTCATGAGCAATGGTGTTTCTTGGACGATCAGACATTGGAGTTAATTCACCCACAGAAACGACGTCATACTTGTTAAATTCGTAGTTCTCGTTTCCTGAAACAGATTGACCCAACCAAAATAATTCTTTATCACCCCATACTCTAGAATTGGTAGCTGACCAGAAATTTAGCTGAATTGAAGTCAAAATTCCAATAAAATGGTTGGATCTCTTTAAGCCAACCATACCAGCCTCCATGACATGACGAGATTGTTCTTTGATGTACCGATTATTCAACGTGATGTTACCAACTCTTGGTATTCCAAATAATGATTCGTCAACTGTAGTTGGCATTAATTTCAAAAAATACTGAGAATCATGATAAGAAACTTTCTCAGCTGTATAACGATCCTTGAAGAAAATAGAGTGCGTTCTTTTATATGGACCAGATTGGAATAGTGTTGACGGTTTCACTAATGGAACAGAATCCGTGTCCATCAAAATCATATCGTCAAAAGAATTGAAAAGGTATGCAATCAACTTGTTGGCAAAACCATTGAAGTTACCATGGAATTCCTTTCTGATACATCTTTTAGCATTAACAAACCAAACCTCCTGTTTTGGGAAATTTTGAGGAACTTCATTGGCAATCCTTTCGTATAAAAATGCAGGAACCAAAACATCATCATCTCTTGCAACTTTGATGATTCTTTTCTGAACATCTTCACTCAAGTCTCCTTTGTGTACTAGTTGAATCGGTAATCTGTTGTTCAAAGCTCTCAAGACTCTCAAAAGTCCAATTATATCACTTTCATATTTATCTGCAACTGATAATACAAGACCTTTACCATTAAGTGCAGATCTCCAATTGTTTAAGAAACAGCCACCAGCAATTTTTCTTTTTGACAATCTTGGTGCAATATCAGGTGTATCTTTATCTTTGGTCTCAACTCCATTTTTAGCTTTAACTATATCATTAATACTTTTGAGGGGAGATATCTCATCTTCATCATCATAAACCTTGATGTACTTAGACAACTTTGGAATACCCAACACTTTTTCCCCATCCCAACGGGTAAAAGAAGGTAATTCACCGCTGAGCCATGGAAACAATCTTCTTTCAATGTTTGTACAGAGCTCTAAGCTCCCACCTTCAGACAAACCATCGAGCTCCTCATCGGTGCTACCTAACCAATTGCTGATCACATGCGTTCCCAGGAAACTCTTTTCATTCAAGTAACAACTTCCAAAGACTCTCAAATGGGTAACAGCATCCACCATTGATTGTTCTGCAGTCATTGTGCCTCTCAAGGCCTTTTGAAATTCCAGTTCAAATTCAGCTTTTTTACCATCAGAAGGTTCTTCATTGTTATGTCCCTTCTTATAATCATTAATTCTATCTCTGATGAATTGGTCCTTGTTAAATGTACCTTTATCATAAACTTTGTTCGTGTCCTGAGAAGGATCAATGAGTTCCCAATCATTATCCAGGTTATAAAGTTCCTTAAAATATATTTCACATTTTTTCTGCAATGAAAAAGAAGGAAAGTTTTCAGAGTGTTTTCCCAAAAGGTATTTATAGTGTGTGGCAACCTGGGAATTTTTATCAATCACAAGTACTCTTCCAATATCGAGCTTGGAATTTGAAGTTGCTAACAAAAACAGCTGAAAGACTAATATTATCGCTATCACAATAATAAAGATAGGTTTTAGCTTGTGAGGACTAATCGGAAGATAGTGAGCTATACTTCTGAACGAATGACTCACTCTATTGTAGTTAAGTCTTGTATATGCGACCATCTTGGCTGTAATATTATATAGCAATAGAAAAAGGACGGCCTTCTTACGATAGTATTTCGAAGGTTGATTTTCCTTTATCTTTTAAATGGAAAGAAAAGCAAGACGCACACAATGCTCAAAATCTCTGAACAGTGAGGATGAATGATCCTATGTGCTGATAGAGCAAAGTTTTGTGCAAGTGTTCAGGGAGAAATATGCACAATCTTCCACCAAGGACTTGGAACAACAACAGTTGGGAAAAGTGATTGTTTTTTTTTTTGAGATGTTGAACTTTTTTAATATTATTTTTTGGTGATTTTTTATCTCAGATTCTCAAATGCTGTATTGTTACCTAAAAAAGCGTGCTTTGCGAAAAATCATCTGCACTGCGCTGCAGGATTTCAGATTCTTCAACAAGATTTATTACTTTAATTGGAAATAAACATGAAATTTACGAAATCGAAGCTTCTCAAAGTTACCAAAAAGAGTAAACTAGCGAAATGCTCATATCCAATCCCGTTAAAACAGAGGCTGAACAATAACCAACAATCTTTGTACTAATAAAATTGTTACTGAATCACAGTGTAATATGTATTTGTAGCAGGCCTACAGATAAGTCACTTCTACGTTCTAATAGTGAGCGTTCATTTCACTCTAAAGTTGGACATATCGTTGAGTTTTCTACTTCCGTTTTGTGTCTCCTTCCTGCCAGCAAATGATGATCTGTACGCATATCTTCCCAATTCATAGTACCTTAGTTTATTCATGATTGTGTAATGCTTATGACATTAGTAAACTAGCATGGTGTGAGCTTGCTACAATACAGAACCGAAGCACGAAATTTAAATACGGTAGTGACGATTCTCACTCACCGCTCTAATACTGTTCAATGGTACTGGAGTTAACTCGATTGGTCTTATAATTTAAATCATACTCATGTACATACACTTGAAATTCAGTTTTCCAAATCTGGCGATATTTGCAAACACATAAATTATCAACGCTCAGAGAACTTGAAGCCACTGATTATTTTAAGGCATAGAAAGCTTGTTGTGAAGGTTTATATACTGATGTTGACTCCTAGTCCTTTCTTGATGACTTGTATCTACACTCTGCACTCTGATTCTTGGGCTCTTGAGTCTGGAGTCTGGACACCTGGCAATAATTTTTGGTTGGCGCCCAGTGCTATAGTCACTTGATTATTGTGCCGAGGTCACCCACACGCTTTCATATATGATTAGTTAAAAGAAGAAATTCAAAAATGGTTAGCGGGTTCGACCAATATCAGAATTTTGATCAACGTACTTTAATATAACGTCATTGAGTGTATGATATATTATTCCCATACGTTTAATATGTGTGTCTGCACAATTCTAGGCATGATCTTCCTTATAGCATTGTAGAATCGTAGATCAGGTACACAATTGCCGATTTTTTCGCCAATTTGTACTGATTCGTTTTGAGCCCTGTGATTTTGCGCAGGTACAGCTTGCGTAATTACCTTGAACTGATATCACTGCAATAAAGGCTCAGGAATTGGTGATTATAATGCCAAAAAAGTTGGCAATAGAATAAATAGTTCTATGTCTGTAATTTAAAGTAATTTTAACAGCAGATAGACCGTTTAACGTCCACGTAGTTAATATTTATTATATCAATTTTCAGTCTTGAAAAATGCTAGACCAATATCAAATCAATTTTAAGAAAATCAAATGCTATAATTAGTTATAATTATTAAATTTAATTATATTTTTTATAATTCATAATTATATCTTAAATCGATTCTTATGATACCTATTAGTTCTGCTAAGAGCTTATCCTATCGATATTTGGTACTATACTAGGTACCTTTCACTTTGATGCTTCTATCGATCTCTGACGTGTAATCATTGATGATAACGAAACGTGATTTACGTAATCATTTGCTAGTTAATTACAGATATGTATAAGTGTTCATGCATGAGTGGATCAGTGTATGGTGCCAGATCAGATGGCCAAAAGGGGAAATGTACCTTATAGTATAATGAATAAATACAACTGATTAAGATTCATGATACCAATCAAAGTATTCTAGCTCAAGAAACGTTGTTAGAAGGGTAAAAACTATATATAAGGTAGCTTCTTAAGAGGAAAACTATCCTTTTATACTATAAAAATAGAGCAATCGAGTACATGAACAGTAGCTAATATGCTATATGACTCATGAGATAGATGGAACTCATGAGAGCAGTAGGACTATGTCATACATGACAAATTAGTGCGAATATGAGAAATCACTTCATTACAATATAAATATGCGTCATTCTTGTATTGCAGGTCAATTAGTCATATTGAATTAGTCAAGTCTAAATATTATGATCATGACTAGTGAAAATATTTTATAAATTTATATTATATTATTGTAACAGGAGCTACACCAAAATTATCATTAAAAAACTCATAAATTATCATTTACATCTATAAAACTAATTTGGCACCAATGCCACCTGCAGTACACTGTTGTTATTCGTTAACGGCGTTAGTAGCAGCAGTTAATTGAGCTTGTTTAACCAAGTTTTGTGGAGCATCCATAACTGGCAACATAACTTCAATCAATCTAATTCTATCATTTTTGTTGAAAGCTTCACTGTCAGCCAACTGGTTGAATTCACCAATGCTAGAAACTCTAACTGCTTCATAATCTTTAGCACCGAAAGCTGGTAATAAAGCCAAGTGATCCCAACTTTGAACATCGTTATATGTAGCCTTTTCACCATGGATTAATCTTTCAATAGTGTAACCATCGTTGTTCAAAACAAAAATATATGGTTTCAAACCCCATCTAATCATAGTTGAGATTTCTTGAACTGTTAATTGCAAGGAACCATCACCAACAAATAGGATAACTCTCTTATTTGGATCAACTTCTTCAGCTGCAGCAACAGCACCCAAAGTGGCACCCACTGAGTAACCAATGGAACCCCATAGCACTTGAGAAATACCAGTGGTGTTAGATGGGAATCTAGATTGTACAATACCGAAAGCAGAAGTACCAGTTTCAGTAATGACGACATCTCCTTCTCTCAAGAATGATGAAACTCTAGTCCATAACCATTCTTGAGTCAATGGGGTTTGTGGTTCAGCTGGAGAGTTTGTAAGTTTTAATGATGGAACTGGTTTAATTGAGTAGCCTCTAGAAGCTTCACCAACAACTTTGTTCAACTTTTGTAAGAGCTTCTTGAATTGAACACCTGGGAAAGTAGCATTCTTGATTTTAATATAGTCCGAGTGGAATTCAACAATGTTTTTGGTCTTATAAGAGTATGAAAATGAACCAGTGTTGAAATCAGATAACAATGCACCAACACTTAAGACTAAATCAGCAGATTCAACAGCTTCCTTGACATCTGGTTTGGATAAGGTACCAACATAGACACCACCAAATCTTGGATGTTGTTCATCAACAACACCTTTACCCATTGGTGTAACGAAAACTGGGAACTGTGTAGCATTGACCAATTCCTTTGTTTCTTCTTTAACATCATGACGAGCGGCACAAGCATCAACTAAAATGATTGGGTTTTCAGCTTTTTTGATCAAATCAGTAATCGTTTCAATTACTTCTTGCTCAGCTTCTGGGTCATTGTCAGGAACATTCAAATCAATTGGGGTCTTCAATAAGTCACTTGAAACAGTGTCATCAACCAAGTTAGCTGGAAGAGCTAAGTAAACTGGCTTTTGATAGATGTAAGCATCTCTAATGACACGATCAATTTCACTTGGGGCTGAGTTAATGTCCTTGATGAAAGCAGTGGTTTGAGAGATGTTGGAGGACATTCTGTGGAAAACAGTGAAATCACCATTACCTAAAGTGTGATGCAATAGTAATTGTTTAGCTTGGGACGATATTGATGGGACACCAACAATGTGGACGATACCAACAGATTCAGAATAGGCACCTGCAATACCATTCAAGGCAGATAATTCACCAACACCGAATGTTGTGACTAAGGCGGCAAGTCTCTTGACTCTGGAATAACCATCAGCAGCGTATGCGGCGTTCAATTCGTTGGCATTACCAGCCCATCTAAGACCATCAACTTCATAGATTTTATCTAGTAAAGATAAATTGAAATCACCTGGAAGACCAAAGATGGTTTGGACTTCTAATTGTCTTAATCTTTCAAATAAGTAACGACCTAATGTAATTTCAGACATTGTATAATTGGTTCTAGTTTTGTTTGTTTTGTTTGTTTTGTATGTTTTGTGTATGATCAATATCAAAAGTATTTCCTAAATTGAAACGGAAATTGATGCTTTATATAATCGCACCCTCTTTTGAATGTTTTAACTAAAAGCAATCAGTTGATTCGAAAAATCCCCTTGTTAAAAAAAAATTTGACACCATTTGATGCGGTTTCTCCTAACAATCAGCCAAGGATTACGTAATAATCGACTGCATAAGTGCATAGCAAAATGCATAAAAAACAAAGACAAAAAGGCATACAGAGTGAATAAACACGGAAAAACTCTCAAGTGGCGTTTCTTATATTTTTAGCCATGTGTTATTCCGAATAATGTTTGAAGAAGCAGAAGTTATAAGTCATAACAGTGTTCATAACAATACCATGTGTAGCCATTAAGGCTTTGGGCCCCGAATCGAGAGGCTATAACATAACCTACAATTGTTAAACGAAGAGTTGTACATAGACATACTGGTACCTCATTAAAGAATAAGATCCATTTGACTGCTTATCGTGGAAGCTAGACCTGGCATACTTCAAGACTGCTTCAATGGAGCAGAACGGCCTACTCAATATTCATTCGACTATCCATTACGTCTCAATATTGTCAGTTGTGAGTTGTGAGAATTGTGGTTTGTAAAATTGAAATTGTAAAGCACCCATACTTGCGTTGAATTTGCACGTTGAAAAGATCAAACCGTTCGATAATAATGTCAACTCGCGCCAGAAAGCTGTCGCCATGCCGGGAATGCCGGTTAATTAGCAGTATATTTAACTCACCAGACGATTTTGGTATCTTCTCCCCCACCTGTATCATTTTACCCAAAGTTTTCAAAAATCTTAGGTGGGGGAAACTCACAAACAAGATCATGGAAGTACTTGGGTTCGACTTTTTGTTGAAGTAAAAATAACGGGAGATTATGTCAGCACATGCGCGATGTCGTTTCGTTTCAAAATTTGATCCTCATGTAGTTTCCAGGTTTTTGTCACAGTTCCTTCATATAATTCACCAGAGCATTGTCATAGATCAATATCTCTTAAGTTACAGCAGTCAATTTACCTAATTCTCCGAGTATATTTATAGAAAAAATTGACTTTTTCTTTGAAATAAAAATCACCTTAAACATCTCCTTTAAAAAGATTAAATCATAAAAGACAAGCAACCATAGATCGGACCTATTTTGAGTTTGTTAACGCTTCCAACAACATAGGTAATTTTGTGTTCAATTTTTCGTGTTTTAGATCTCAATTCTTGTTTGCAGACTCAAAAACGATAACTTGCATTAGAAGTTCTGCCCCTCGTTCTAGCACAACTCTGAATAATGTCTGAACAACAATCAAATTTGGTAGATCTAAGTGATAGTGATCTTATAATGGTTGATGAATCTGGACAGGAGTCTTCTCAATCGTCCACCACTGCTTCTACAGCTTCTCCAACTTCTGAGTTGAAAAAAAGAAGAGGTCAGGCTTCAATATATTTAAACTCAAAAGTTGATTTCACTCATGCCTCAGAACAGATTTTACCAGCAATCGATGACGAACAAGTTTTTGAAATTGGTAACTCTACTTGGGAACTAGAAAACTTTTCCTCACTTACAGAACCCAAGTATCGTGGCCCCGTTTTCAGCGTTGGTGGTTATGAGTGGAATATTTTGCTGTTCCCTAGAGGAAATTCAAATAATAATATCGCTCTGTACCTAGAGCCTCTTCCAACGAAGAAGAAAGTTGAGGGGTCAGAGGAAGAAATATATGAGGATCCTGATTGGTATGTTTGTGCTCAATTCACACTTGTCTTGTCTAACCCAACCAATGATAAAAACTTCCATGCTAGTACGTCACACCAGAGGTTCAACAAGAATGCTACTGACTGGGGATTCTCCAACTTTATTGATATTCCACAGTTGAAAAGATCTCGTGGTACTCATGGCCCATTATTAGCTGATGATAAAGTGAACATTACTGCATTTGTCAAAGTTTTGAAAGATCCGACAGGAGTATTATGGCACAACTTATTGGATTATGACTCCAAAAAGGTGACTGGTTTTGTTGGGTTCAATAATCAGGGTGCAACTTGTTACTTGAACTCATTGTTACAGTCATATTTCTTCACAAAAAGCTTCAGAAAGGCGGTATATCAGATTCCGACTGAGAGCCTTAAACCAAGTGATAGTGTCCCATTAGCATTGCAAAAGATCTTTTACCAATTACAGCGCTCTGATGAGGCCTTAGACACATCTGAACTGACAAAATCTTTTGGTTGGGATACTGGTGATGCCTTCACTCAACATGATGTTCAAGAACTAAATAGAATATTGATGGATAAACTTGAAACTAGAATGAAAGGTACACCAGTTGAAAACGTTTTGAACAAAACTTTTGTTGGTAAAATGAAGAGTTATATCAAATGTATCAATGTTGACTACGAGTCCTCTAGAACTGAAGACTTTTGGGATATCCAATTGAATGTCAAAAATTTGAATAACTTGACAGAATCTTTTCAAAACTACATTGAGGTTGAACTGATGGATGGTGAAAATCAGTACGCTGCTCAAGATTTTGGTCTTCAAGATGCTAAGAAAGGTGTTGTTTTTGAAGAATTTCCAAAAGTGCTACACCTGCAGTTGAAAAGATTCGAATACGATTACAACTATGATACTTTAGTGAAAGTTAACGATCGTTATGAATTCCCCGAATCTATTGATTTGAGTCCTTTTTTGGATCATGAAGATAGCACTAAAACTATTGGTCCCCACATTTATGACCTACACGGAGTCTTGGTTCATGCTGGTGATTTGACCACCGGACATTATTATGCTTTAATCAAGCCTGATAAGACAGGCGATTGGTATAGATTTGATGACGACAAGGTTTGGAAGGTCACCAAAAGGCAAGCATTTGAGGAGAATTTTGGTATGAACGCACTTGATCAAGCACAGCTAGGGAAACTCACTAGACAGCAGCAACAGAGCTATCAACTACGTCGTTATACAAGTGCCTACATGTTGGTTTATATTAGACGTGATGCTATTGATGAGGTATTGCAAGAAGTTGATGAATCTGATGTTCCAAAGCATGTCTCTGAACAAGTAACGAGAGAAATCGAGGAGAATGCGAAGAAGCGCAAAGAGTTGGAGGAATTACACTTGTACCTAACTATAAACTTTTATACTAGTGGGTTATTCAAGAAGTACGAAGGCTTTGATCTAGGCGCAGACAAAAGGCTGACTCCTTCAGATTTATATGTCGAGGAGTTTTACCCTCTCAATATCAAAACATTAAAAACTGCAAAGTTTACCGATTTATTTGATGAGCTTGAGGACAAATTAAACATCGATCCTCAAACGGTAAAGTTCCATTCCATGAGCTATAGAAGAAATTATACTCTAAGACCCAACGCTGAGATCAAGGATGTTGAAAGATTAACTGTGGAAGAAGTCGGAAATACAACGTCTGCTAAAAAATATGGATATTTCAACATCTGGATCGAGCATCCGGAAGAAGAGCTTCTCCAATCTTTGAACATAAGTTTGGATAGTATCTCTTTGCCAAGTACAGAATCAAGTAACACGGAATCTACTAAAGAGATAGCAAAACACGTTCTATTCTTGAAATATTTTGATGTCCAATCTCAATCATTGAAAGGATTAACACATGTGATTCTCAGTGAAGATACAGTTCTTGGTTCAATCATTCCAGTCATAAAGAAATACCTTAAACTTGATGAAGAAACATCGCTGGATCTTTATGAAGAGATAAATTCTGGATCTATTGAAACATTAGACCCGCTTTTAACAGTCTATGAATCAGAGCTATCAGATGGTGATATAGTGACGGTTCAAAAATCTGAGAATCTTCTGGAAGATTCAAACCCTAAGAAGCTCTATCCGTTCTATGAAACCGCAGATTTGTATTATGAATATTTGCGTACAAGAATCCACGTTAATATTCAACCGCTAGAAAAACCATCTGATGATGACGAATATGTGGTTAACAAAGAGTCAATTTCTGCTCCGTTTGATTTTTGGATTTCAACTCGTGCCACTTTCGAGGAATTGGCCAAAAGAATATCACTCCAGACAGATGAAAATGCGCAATGTTTGAGGATCTATGTTAATTATAACGGGTATAGGACACTCCTGAGGGCTGGGTCTTCTGTGAGTGAATACATTCCAAAGTCTTTGCCCACTGGATTGAAACCACTTTTCGAGTATGAAGTTTTAAGCATCCCATTGAAAGAATTAGAAAATATGAAACTACTCAAGATCAACTGGATTCCTTCAGGGTATAATCACTACCAGACTTACGAATTTTCTATGAAAGAGAATGACACCATTGCTACTCTTATCGATAAATTACAAGCCAAATTACGTATCTCTGACGACGACAGAGAATCAATAACTGTGTGGAGTAATATTCAGTCTAGATTTTACCAAGTGCTATATTCTGATACAAATGTGAAATTGATTGATGCTTCCATTGATGTTTTTGCAGCCATATTACCGGAGGAACAACATGTTTTGCAAGATTACTATTATTCTGCTGAGGGTGACGTTAGTAAGTCAGAAGATACTCCAAAATTTGTACCTGTTGTACAATTTTTCAAAGACCCTAGGAAATTTCACGGTATTTCATTCTTGTTCGTCCTCTATCCTGGTGAAAGATTGGATGCTTTGAAAGCTCGTTTACAAAAGAAGATTGGATTGGGTCAAAAGGAATTCAATAAGGTACAGTTTGCTCTATTGGATCCGCATGCGAAGGCACCAGTATATCTTGATACTCGTCAGGAAGGTGGCTGTCAAGATGATTTCATTCTTTATGATGAAATTTCTGAGAATGAATATCTAGCTCTGGATCACCCGGATCGTACAAGTCGTCAAGGTGCCCAACAAAGTGGTGGATATGGTAATGGTATCTCCATAAGATGATAAAAAACTACACTGGTTAGTTGCGGTCGTTAATATGCTTTTATTGCTTTGTTTTGCTTCGTTTTCAATTGACAACTTTATATACAGTCTTTATATTCCCTTTACGCTTTTTACATCAAGTAGAAGTACTGCTTAGTTGAATCCATTTTTATACACATTAAGCACATGTCTAATTACTGTCTGTTCCTTGTTTTTTCAAGGCTTGGTATTTCTCTTTTCGCAGTTGTGTACTACTCAACTTATTTTGAAATCCATCTTCTTCTTCACCGCCAATAACATTGATGATATGAACTATCAACTCATGGAAACCTTTAGCCTTTCTTGCCTTGTTGATGTATTCAGCACCTGCTACTGTTTCTCTGCTCACAACCAAGGAATCAATCTCCTCAATATGCGCAGTCGGTCCACTGACATCACGAATTGCAACTGGATCTAGTGTCAAATTTGGCTTGATGTGCTTCAAAAATCCCACCACCACATGGACTCGATAATCATAGGATTGCAAAAATTCTTTATACTTCTTTTTCTCTAATAGTTCTTGATCAGTGACCCCCACAATCAATTTCGACTGTGTCAAAAAGGCAGCAGCAGTTAATAATATTTTATGTCCATCATGAAAGTGATCAAAAGTACCACCAACAGCACTGACCTCATGCAATGATTCTTTGGCCTCATCCCTAATCAGCCCTATATTTTTTGGTGGCGAAGCTGATCTTTGAACGTTAAGAATTTCCAACAATTCCTTATCATCATATAAGAACGAATCAAAAACCTCATCCGAAGCATCCAGAACTAGTAATTCCCAGTCTGGCGACTCAATCTCAGTGTAATGGTCGTTAAAAAGAACAGAAACATTGATTTGAGTTCTTTCCAGCCTCTGAAGTATTTCAGTGGCCAGTACATAAGTGGCAGATATTACTTGATCAAGCACATTAAGTTTTGTTATAGCAGAAGTGAGTAGTATATCCAGCGACCCATCTATAGCCAATTGAGACACAGCTTTTTCTATCAAAGTGTCGTACGATTCAACAGCAAAAATGTCTTTCAACAGAAGCACAGCAGAATTCATTCTTTATTCGCTTCACTAGTTTTACGAGAAACTATGGCATTGGCAACATTGTACAAATTTGAAATACATATCAATATTTTCTGGTAAAGGCACATTTTGTATTTTCTATTAAATAAACAGAGAGAGAGAGAATATACTCTTGTCTTTTCAAAAAGTGACACCAGCAGCCAAATTCTAGTTACTGAGTGTGTTCGTTCTTCTAGCTACTGGAAATGAGCGAGGTAATTAATTCTGTGCTGCGAAGCAACGAAGAAGAAAGTACTGCGACCCGTGAGACTTCAGTAAGTGGCTCGATGGACCCCAAAGTAGAGTACAAGAAACTACAAGAACTTAGATCTGGAGGTCGCTATGTTCCTCCAGCTAAGCTAAGATCACTACTGGAACAGATAAATGTTCAAAAAGGTTCCAAAGAGGGTCAGAAGCTTGAATGGGAAAGGCTCAAGAAGTCCATCAATGGCCTTGTCAATAAAGCTAACACAAGTAATTTGAAACTAATCGTTGTTGGTTTGTTCAAGCTGAATCTCAACAGAGGACAAGGTCTATTTGTGAGGAGCATAATGAAAGCACAAAGTTTGGCTTTACCTTTCACTCCTGTTTATGCAGCATTGGTGGCTGTGTTGAACTCGAAGCTCCCACATATAGGAAAGCTACTAATATCGAGGCTTGTTCTACAATTCAAGAAAGCTTATAAAAGAAACAACAAACAATTATGCATATCAACATCTTTATTTTTAGCACATCTTGCCAATCAACAAGTTGCACATGAAATCCTAATTCTGGAAATATTACATTTGTTATTGAATACCCCAACAGATGATTCTATTGATGTTACTGTTGGAATTATCAAAAACGTTGGACAGCTGTTGAATGAAGTGTCTCCGAAGGCTGTTTCAGACCTTTTTGAGCAGCTCAGGGAACTGCTTCAGGATGGTACACTACAAAAAAGAACACAATACATGATTGAAGTACTTTTTAGTATTCGAAGAGACGGATATAAAGATTTTCCTATAATCCCCAATGACCTGGATTTGGTTGATGAGGAAGACCAAGTCATACATAGAATCAACTTGGCGGATAAACTAAAGGCTCAAGATAACTTGAATGTGTTCCAATTTGACGAAAATTATGCTGTGCACGAAGAAGAGTATAACAAGATAAAAGTTGAAATATTGGGAGATGATGAGGGTGATGAAGATACTTCAGGGGAGGAGGAAGAAGATAGTGAAAGTGCTACCTATGACAATAAGGATGTAACTCATAATGGGCAATCTTCTGCAGGCGATCAAGAGGAGACAAGCATCACTGAAAAAGACGAAATTGTAATCAAAGATTTAACTGATACCAACAAGACGAACTTCAGAAAAACCATTTATTTGATCTTGAAAGGTAGTATGTCCCCAGATGAAGCAGTGCATAAAATTCTAAAACTGAGAATGAGGGTTGAGGAAGAAGAGCTTGCTGTTGACACTATTGTTAAAGCTTGTTCTCAGGAGACAACTTACTCCAAGTATTATGGTGTTTCTGGCGAAAAGCTTAGTAGCCAAAGCAGAACTTGGAACGAGGCATTCCAGGAAGTTTTCTTTGAAAACTACCAAACGATTCATAGATTTGAGGCAAATCCATTGAGGAATATTTCTAAATTCTGGGGTCATTTGCTGTCAAGTGATGCTTTAGACTGGAAAGTGTTGGCCACCATAAAGCTAACGGAACAAGATACATCATCTGCTGGTCGAATTTTCATCAAATTTTTATTTCAGGAATTAGTTGAAGAGCTTGGAATACCAGAGCTGATTAATAGGTTATCGGATGTTGAATATCAACAATATTATGAAGGATTGTTTCCAACTCAAAATCCAGACCACATGAGATTTTCCATTAACTACTTCACAGCTATTGGTCTTGGTGTTTTAACAGAAAGAACAAGAGAAGAACTAAAACATTTAACAGATGTATTAGATAATAGGGGGAGATCAAGATCTGTATCAACATCGTCATCATATTCGAGGTCGAGGTCTGGCTCATATTCAAGATCACCTGCGAGAAGAAATTATTCACGATCGAGATCCCGCTCATTCTCCAGATCTCCATCAAGAGGGAGACCATCAAGAACACCTTCAAGATCACCCAGAAATAATAAGGAGCCTCTTCGCTCTAGATCACCAGCAAGTCGCAAGGAATATGACCGTGATAGAGATTACAATGGTCGTTATCACAATGACCGTGGCCAAAGATATGGTGCAGAGCATCAAAGGTACGATAGAAGAAACACAAATGTCAGAGGCAGAGATAGAGGTAGACGTGGTAATCATTATTGAGTATATCGGATACAAAGATTACATGAATACATACATCGGTGTTGAAAAGTGGTATCAAGCGTAGATTTGTAACCTAAACATAAAAGTATAATAATATAAAAGGTATAAGAAAATAGACGGAAACCTTGAGACGAATCCAACCGGTTTATAGAACAACAAAAAAAACGTCAAACTTCGTTTAATAGAAGATGACTTCACGCTTTTGAGAAAGAATAAAAGATAAAAAAAACATACAAGTGTTGAGATACCTAAAGGCTTTAGTTGATACCCCAGTATTTTTCACAGTTCAAAGAACCATCAGCTTTCCACAAGTCATCGTAAGCATTGAATAAGATGACAGAGTCGGCAACAGCGGATTTAAGAGAGGAGATAGCAGCGGATTGAGCATCTTTGGAAGCGATGGCTTTACCGTAGGTATCACCTTGATGTGGCCATCCGGATTCGGTAACGAAAACGTTCTTTTTACCACCACAAGCAGACCAGACTCTTTGAATTTGTAGCAATAACCATTCACCGGCATCAGCAGCTTCAGTGTTGTAGTCAAAGTAAGCGTGAGCGTTGATGGCAATGTAATCAGAGATGTCACATAAACCTGGGTTGTTGATGGTAGCAATATGGGTATCAACGGAAACAACTGGACCAGAGTAACCAGCAGCACTCAAGGCAGATCTACCAGCAGCAACGTAAGAAGCAATTTGGGAAACACTGGCAGAACCAGCGTTAACTAATTCGTTACCAATGGAGACAGTGTAGACATCATCCCATGAACCGTAAGAAGAAATGGCTGAAGCAATTTGGGAGATACCAGCTTCGATAGCATCAACAAAGAAGATACCCAAGAATAATTTTTGGCCGTCAGCTTTAGCTTGTAAAACGTTTTCAACTTGAGTACAGTCAACACCATACAATCTGATGATATCATAGTTGGCTAATTTGCTAACATCTGCTTTAACTTCTTCTAAAGATTTACAAGCACCAGAAGAGGTATATGGGGAGTAAGTAATACCTTTACCAGATGGAGAAAAGTTGGAAGAAGAAGTGGAGGAAGCAGCAGAAGTAGAAGAAGAAGTAGAAGTTCCAGCTTCAGTTTGTTGGGATGAAGAGGTTGGTTCAACGGTTGGGGTGGCTTCAGCAGTAGTGGTAGCAGAAGCAGTTGACTCAGCAATGGCTTGATCTTCTCTTGAGATGGTGGTAGACAAAGAGGTACTGGAGGCTAAAGCAGTGTCGACAGTAGACCAGGTGTAAGTGGTTGATTCACCTTGAATAACTTGAGGAGCACCGGCAGTCACAACAACAGTGTGGGTTTGGGTGACGACAACAACGTCTCTCTTGTGTTGGTTGTGAACGTGTTGAGCTGGGGCAGCTAAAGCACCGATCATGGAAGCAGCAGCAACAGTGCTAGAAACTAATTTGTTGAAAAGCATTGCAAAGGGGCACACTTGTTGATAGTTGGATTTCTTTGTTTATCGAAAAAGAACGGTAATAAGTTGGCTTAAAAAAGTGTAAACAAAAGAGTGACAGCTGAAAAGAAGTAGAGAATACTCTGTGTAAAGGAAGGAACAGTAGTCGGTTTTCTGAGAGAACTTCTTCAAATCAAAAGCGTTAGCTGAAAAGACTAAGAAAGGTGTAAAATAAAAAAAAAGAAGAAAGAAAAAAGTTGTCAAGGAATTTTTGGGAGAATTGAGAAATTGAGAATTTTTGAAACGGGTAAAATTTTTAAGAGAAAGTAAACAACGAAAAAAAAAAAAAAAAAAAAAAAAGGTTTTGAATTTTTGACCTGAAAAGACTTTTTTTCAGATTCCCACATCATTCTGTCATCGAAACTCGGGTCAGCAATGCATCTCGTGGAGTCTGGAAATTACCCTTTTCGGAGAATGGTAAACACTGAGTCTGTAAAATCTTGCAAAATCTTGCCAAGTTTTCGCAAACAAGTCGCTTTTTTTTTTTAATACTAAAATTTCTTAGACTCTCAAAGATTCAAAAAACAAAACCTTAAAAAAGTTTTGGACTTGTTTCAAGATTTTTTGTTTACTTTTCAAGTACTTTTTCAAAGTATTTTTTTCAAGTGGGTTTATCGGTAGACTTTCTTAAGTTTCTTATGGTTTCAAGTTGAGGCATACCAAACAAACAAGGCATTTTGGGGGTATTTTGGGGGTATTTTGGGGGTATTTTGGGGCATTTACTTACTACTATACATAGTTCAACTTGTTTTGTGAAACATGGAACGTGGCAATAAAGAGAATGTTGGTGAAGTACGTCTGCTGCTGTTTGCTGTGTCTTAGTGCAACTTTTGATCTTATTTGATCGCCGGTGTTGGTAAGTGCTAGACTCAGTGGTAAGGGTTTTTAGCGAGCTCTTTCTTTCACTAGCGGTCTATTGCCTAGTAGTCTACTAGTCTAGGCTCACTTAGAGCGAAATTGTATAGTATACGCTCTTATAAAAAAACACCCTTACACTTAACTAGAGAGTGCGGATCGCTTCATTTCTGTTTCCTTGTATTTACGCACACTACAAATCGCGAATACTTTTAAAATTGCAAAAAAAGAGAATATACAAAGGTTGATCAGTGCAAGGTTCTGTGCAAGGTTCTTTCTCAGTAAGGTGATAATAGTGAATACCATAAAATCGTAATTGAAGAGCTAAACTATGACACTGACACAGGGTGTTATTCTGAACTAAAAAATAAACAGTGGATTGCCAAATCGATGGTAATTGATAGGGCCAGTAGACATTAACAGACTTGGGCAACTGATTCACTTCGCTAAATGAGTAAATTGAGTGCCGACTTCAAGATAACCTGCTCTGATTGGTTGAAATATAGAGACTAAATACTGCCCGACCCAAGCTATATAGCCGCCCAGAATCGAAACGTGAGATTGTGAGATCGCAAAATCGCGATATTTGACAGTGCTCCGAACCAATTGGTAATAATATATTCGCGAAAGCATACAGAGGGTGAACTGTTAACAAACTCACCACAGAGATCAATGACACAAAAACGATTATTATGGATTATCGATCATGTAACTGAAAAGAAGTGAACATGTGTCTAATCAAGACGTATTTTCCATCTGCACTTTTCTTGGTGCTATAAGGTCGTGTTTCATCATGGCAAGAAAGAAGATAGCCACAGAAATAGACAGGACTCTAGATGATGAACTCTCACAGACTGCTGATTTTGAAGAGGATGTGCTAATTGATAATGATGGAACCTTTGAAGACCCTTTATTAAATACTGATGGACCAAATGTTGTTGACCTCCCAACAGCTCAGTTCCAAGGAAAAGACGAAGAGCATCCCAATCCATATATAAACGATATGACCCTTCAACATATTCAAGAGGCCACCGATCTTAAATCATTGGGACCTTATCCTTGCTGGCTTGAAAATGTCCCAATATCACAGAAGGATATTTATCTAGCGCTTCAAAACTTGGTGCAAAAGTTTGGCTTTCAGAATTCCTCCCTTGATAACATCTTTGATCATCTTATGACTCAATTGGACTCAAGAGCTAGCAGAGTGACTCCACTAGTGGCATTGACATCTTTACATGCCTCTTACATTGGTGGAGATAATTCCAATTACAAGAAATGGTTTTTTGCTGCCCAATTAGATCTCGATGAGGCCTTGGGGTTTTCTGTAATGAAATTACATGGGAAAGGAAATAAGAGAAACAAAAAGATGGCCAAATGCAAAAATATCAACATTAAAGAGCAATATTTAAAATATAAAAAAAGTGAAGAAGAGTTTGCTGAAACCTCTATGAAGAATGAATTCACCATTGACCAACTTGAGAGATCGTTTAATTATGAAGTAGCAAACTACAAGTGGAAACAGAAGATGCATGCCTTATCAGCTACAGAACAAATTGAACAGATCGGTTTATATCTTTTGATCTGGGGTGAGGCCAATCAAGCTAGGTTTTTACCTGAGTTTCTCTGTTTTGTCTATAAGTGTGCTTATGATTATTATACCTCAGATGAATGCAAATTGAATGATACAACTATTCCCGAATTTCATTTTTTGAATAATATTATTACACCAATCTACAGATTTTTGAGAAATCAAATGTATGATGTTGATGACGCTGGTCAATTATTCAAAAGAGAAGTTGATCATAAGAAAGTTATTGGATATGATGACGTGAATCAGCTATTTTGGTATCCTGAGGGGATAGAACGTATTCGAGTCAGAGGTTCAAATCTCAGAATTGTAGATCTACCTTTGGAAAAGAGATATAATAGCTTGGGGGAAGCAAACTGGGATAAAGCTTTCTACAAAACGTTCATAGAAAGAAGAACTTGGTTTCATGTTGCTACAAACTTCAATAGAGTATGGATAATTCATTTGTGCTCCTTTTGGTTCTTTACTAGTTTCAATTCACCAACACTATATACCATGCACTACGACCAGTTGCTTGACAATCAGCCAACCATCCAATCTAGGTTACTTGTGATGTCCTTTGGAGGTACTATTGCATGTGGTATCCAATTTGTTGCCACATTTGCAGAATTCACATTCGTACCGAGGAAATGGTCTGGAGCTCAGCACTTGACGTTAAGACTGCTTGGATTATTTATCATAACAGCAGTTAACCTTGTTCCTACTGTTTATTTACTTGCCCGATTTGGTTTAGAGACTCATTCACATCTTGCTGTTGCCCTTTCAATTGTACAGTTGATCATTGCATTCATTACTGTCCTGTTTTTTTCGGTACAGCCATTAGGTGCTCTTTTTGGAGATTATTTGAAGTCCAAGAATAGCAGAAGATATGCCAGTTCAAAAACATTTACTGCGTCATTTCCTGCCTTGACTGCGAGAAACCGTGCAATATCAACAGCACTTTGGGTTATTATTTTTGGTGCAAAATTTACAGAGTCTTATTTTTTTTTGACCCTATCTATTAGAGATCCCATACGAAATCTCTCAATTATGCATATGGATAGGTGTATTGGTGATAGATATCTTGGAACTTTGCTTTGCCGGCAGCAGGCAAGGATAACACTAGGATTGATCTACTTAACAGATATAGTTTTGTTTTTTCTTGATACTTATCTTTGGTATATTCTTATAAACTGTCTTTTCTCGGTTGTCTTGTCTTTCACTATTGGTATTTCACTTCTATCACCTTGGAGGAACATTTATTCTCGTTTGCCGAAAAGAATATACTCAAAAGTGTTGGCAATTAGAGAGATGGAAATTAAATACAAACCTAAAATTCTTGTTTCTCAAGTATGGAATGCTATTGTTATTTCTATGTACAGAGAGCATTTATTACCTATTGAGATGGTTCACAAACTACTATATCAACAGATTGCGTCTGATATTGATGACAAGAAAACATTACGATCTCCCATTTTTTTCGTTGCCAATGACGATAATACCTTTGATCAAAGTGATTTCTTTCCTTCAAACTCAGAAGCTCAAAGAAGAATCTCTTTTTTTGCTCAGTCGCTAGCTACACCATTGCCGGAACCGATGGCTGTAGAGAGCATGCCTGTTTTTACTGTATTGGTTCCTCATTACAAGGAAAAAATTATATTGTCCTTGAGAGAGATCATCAGAGAAGATGACTTTAATAGCAGAATTACCTTACTTGAGTACCTAAAACAGCTTTATCCCACTGAGTGGGAATGCTTTGTTAGAGATACGAAAAACATGGCAGTCGAAAGTGGGCTTCTATCGCCTGTGACAAAGCGTTATGATACAAGTAGAAAGAAACCTCAGTCATCAAATATCTCAACAAAAAGCCCATCAAGTGAGGTTCTATCATCTGACCAGTCTACTGCAGCACAATGTCTATTCTTTGAGAATGAGTCAATTGAGAATTCTGCTGAACATGAAATTCTACAAGGTCATATAAATGATCTTCCGTTTTATGGCGTCGGTTTCAAGTCATCCAATCCCGAGTATACCTTGAGAACGAGAATCTGGGCTTCGTTAAGGACTCAAACTTTGTACCGCACTGCTTCTGGATTTAACAATTATAATAGAGCCTTAAAGCTCTTATACAGAATAGAGAATCCAGGTATTGTTCAATATCATTTTGATAACTTAGATGAGCTTGAAGATGATCTTGAAGCAATGGCTCACAGAAAATGCAAATTTATCATTGCAATGCAAAGATATTCAGATTTCACTACTGAAGAGAAATCTGATGCCGACTGTTTACTAAGAGCATTTCCTGATACCAGAATTGCTTACCTAGAGACAGAAGAAGATCCTACGAACCCTACTGGGGAAAAATTATACTACTCTACATTGGTTGATGGGTATTGCGATTTAGATGAGAATGGTAAAAGAATTCCTCGATTCAGAATCAGATTATCGGGAAATCCTATATTAGGAGATGGTAAATCTGACAACCAAAACCATGCTTTGATCTTCTATCGTGGTGAGTATATTCAAGTTGTTGATGCAAATCAGGATAACTATTTGGAGGAGTGCATTAAGATCAGGGCAATCTTGTCTGAGTTCAATGAAATTGATATTGATACCAGCCCACCGTATATTGCCGGACTCCATAACGGTCGACAGCCCCCTCCTGTTGCTATTGTTGGTGCAAGGGAATATATTTTTTCAGAGAATATTGGTGTGCTAGGAGATGTTGCTGCTGGCAAAGAACAAACGTTTGGCACATTGTTTGCTAGAACACTTGCCGAAATTGGTGGAAAGCTTCACTATGGGCATCCTGATTTCTTGAATGCCATATTTATGACTACTAGAGGTGGTATTTCAAAGGCTCAGAAAGGTTTGCACTTAAATGAGGATATTTATGCTGGAATGAATGCAGTCTTAAGAGGAGGATTGATCAAGCACTGTGATTACTACCAATGTGGAAAAGGTCGTGATTTGGGATTTGGCTCAATTTTGAATTTCACTACGAAAATTGGTGCTGGAATGGGTGAACAAATGTTGTCAAGAGAGTACTATTATTTGGGTACACAATTACCCTTAGATCGATTTCTCTCATTCTACTATGCCCACCCAGGATTTCATATCAATAATCTTTTTATAACGTTATCAGTTCAGATGTTCATGGTGGTCTTGGTAAATTTGGGTGCCTTAGCACATGAGTCAACGATTTGCAGATACAATAAGGATGTTCCATATACGGATCTACAGAAGCCTATTGGATGCTACAACTTGCAACCAGTGTTGAACTGGGTAACAATTTTTGTCTTTTCTGTTTTCATTGTGTTCTTCATTTCATTTGTTCCGTTAGTTGTACAAGAGTTGACTGAGAGAGGCGCATGGAAGGCAGTCTCAAGATTCTTTTATCATATTATATCTTGTTCACCATTATTTGAGGTTTTTGTCTGTCAGATCTACTCAAATGCTTTGATAACAGATGTTACATTTGGTGGTGCACAGTACATTTCTACTGGTCGGGGCTTTGCTGTTTCGAGAAACTCATTTTCATACTTATACTCAAAGTTTGCGTCACTCTCAATATATTCTGGGGCAAAGTTATTCATCATGCTACTCTTTGCAACAATTACTATTTGGCAGCCTGCCCTTTTGTGGTTTTGGGTGACACTTGTTTCAATGTGTTTTGCGCCATTCGTTTTCAATCCACATCAGTTTTCCTTCAACGAATTCTTCTTAGACTATAGAGATTTCATTAGATGGTTGACCAGGGGTAATGTTAAATGGCATAAAAACTCTTGGATAGGGATGGTCAGACAAAGTCGAGCAAGATATACCGGGTACAAGAAGGTAAGGTTTGGGCTAGAGTCCGAGAAAAACACACCAGACAACAGAAAGTCTTCTGCATTTGACACTGTCCTTACGGAAATTTTTGTTCCATTACTGAAGTCCATATTTCTATTTTTTGCTTATAGCTTCATCAATGCTCAGAATGGTGTGAAGAATGTTAAGCCAACAAATGTTGTTTTGAGATTGATTCTTTTGACTTTGTTTCCACTTGTGATGAATATAGTAGCATTGGTTGTTTTGTTCCCAGTTTCATGTTTTGCTGGACCTGTTTTCAACTGTTGCTTCTGTTACAAGGAGAAGAGTTTTGGTAGTGTGGTTGCAGTTACAGCGCATCTTGCATCTGTTTTAATCCATATTGTGACTTTTGAACTAGTATGGTTTTTAGAAAGTTGGAGTTTCTCAAGAGCTTTGGTTTGTGGATTATGTATAACCAGCTTGCAGGACTTCATATTTAAGACAACCATCATAATATTTTTATCAAGAGAGCATAAACATGATAAAATTAACAATTCATGGTGGTCTGGGAACTGGTATAGAAAAACTGTTGGTTGGGGATTTTTCTCCCAACCATTCCGAGAATTGATAGTAAAAACAATGGAGATGACTCTCTTTGCTGTTGATTTTACATTGGGTCATTGTTTGTTCTTTTTACAAACACCATTTGTTTTGATACCGTTCTTTGATAAATGGCACACGATGACTTTATTTTGGCTCAAGCCAAGCAAACAGTTTAGACCACGAATTTTATCCACTACCAAGCAGAGAATAAGACGGAAGAGAGTGACCAGATACTTAATTTTATATTGCACGGTGTTGTGCTCTTCCTTAATATTCATCCTTGTTCCAGTTTTCACTCATCAATTCATTCCAGATGATATAGGGGAAAAAATCAAAGGCACAGGAATAGAAGGGTTAATTCAACCTAACCATCAGGACAACGATGATACAGGTACAAAAGCCCCATCACATATTGTTGTTACTACCGGAACATATCCACCAATTTCCACTGTATTTTGGTGAGCATACTAATTTAAAGTCATTCGGCTGGTCATTTCGAATAAGTTGCATCATGTATATAGCTAGTTTCAGCTATCTGCTCACAAGGAAACATAAAAATTTAGAGATATCGTTCATCAAGCTTAGCATACTAGCATCACAGGCAAAAAGTTGACGTAGATGATAGCACCTTGGCGAATGACAATATTTACGCGATTCATGATTCACGATATTGATAGATGGTTAGCTCTTAAAGGCACGTGCTCGGCAACTATACGGATTATACGCTAGTATAAACTATGAAGTATGAGGTTTTATTCTATACAAATATATCCTATGGATTGTGTTTTGAATTTTAGGGATATAGCCAAATATACTGTTTCCCCGTATTATTGTGATTTGTGATTTGCGACTTGCGAGACAGCTAAACAGCTTCTCAAAATGTACGAGAATGGCCAATTAGACCAAAAGTGCCTATTTTTGGCACATATCGCTGCACCTTTGGTGTTCAACTTTTTCAAGTGGGCTTAAATCAATCTTAATTAAAGAATAGACAACTGATTGTCATTAATTTATTTCCGAAAATAGCGCGTCAGTAGAAATATTCCCTGCTTCTTTCTTGCCAGTTGTGTTTTGTAGGTGAAGGGCAAAAAAGGGCTAATGTGAGAATGGAATGTGAGTCGATGACCACCGACACGGTAATCTTTTTTTTTCTGAACTGTAGCGTAATTACAAGTCTTAGCTTCAATTCTTGTATCACTTTCCTTTTTTGTGCGGGAACTAATAATTCTTAACTTCTCAACTCTCTCAAGCCTCACGTTTTTACAGCACGCATAATAGGTTTTATCTTATGCTTAGGGGGCTTGGAACTTGGAAGGATTCTTTTAGGAAAGAGGCTGTGGTAAAGACTCTTGGATAACACGGTTAAAGACGAACGACGAACAACTTTGAACAACTTTGAACGACAAACGTGTAAGATTAGAGGACTGAGCCCAAGAGTTTGGAAGTGACGTTTGTGTTTAGGAGAGTACATTTGAGAAAACTACTGCTTGAACTGACGCTTGTGCAACT
>JAJLXD010000001.1:523921-548062 GCA_030571115.1 Wickerhamomyces sp. yHMH617 | reverse complement strand
GTCTTGTGCAGTTTTTATTTTATGGGGCATCGTTCGTGTTTACAGTCTCGAGTAGAAAATCTTTTTGATTTTGATTTATATATCAAACGTGATCCTTAGAATTGCACAAATTGCTCTCAGTTATACCTCTCACGCCCTCACATAACTTGTGCTACTACTCACTTCAATCCATTCATTCATTCACATAATGAGACTTGGTAATTTATTGCTTAGCTCTTTAGCACTCTTTACTTCTGTGAAAGCAAATGCTGATACTGATGGTACTGATGCCGATATTCCATCCATTGAAATTGTTGGTAACAAATTTTTTTACTCTAATAACGGATCTCAGTTCTATATGAAAGGTGTTGCGTACCAACAAGACACTGCTAATAGCACTGATGACACTTTTGTCGACCCATTAGCGGATGCAAGTAAATGTAAAAGAGATTTACCATATCTATTGGAGCTACACACTAATGTTCTACGAGTTTATGCTGTTAATACCACTCAATCACATAAAGAATGTTTGGATTTATTTGCTGAAAATGGTATTTATATCGTTGCTGATTTGTCTGAACCTTCTGAATCTATCAATAGAGAGTCTCCAGAGTGGAACTTAGAGTTGTACCAACGTTATACTGATGTTGTTGACTCTCTCTCAAACTACACCAATATCTTGGGTTTCTTCGCTGGTAATGAAGTGGCTAATGAAGCTTCGAATACTGAAGCATCTGCTTTCGTTAAAGCTGCTGTTAGAGATACCAAACAATACATCTCTGATCAAGGTTATAGATCAATCCCAGTCGGTTATTCTTCAAATGATGACTCTGATACCCGTGTTGCCATGGCTGATTATTTCGCTTGTGGTGATGAGGATGTCAAAGTTGATTTCTATGGTATCAATATGTATGAATGGTGTGGAGATTCTACTTTTGAGAAATCTGGTTACTCTGCTAGAACTGAAGAATTCAAGAATCTAACCGTTCCAGTTTTCTTTTCCGAATATGGTTGTAATGAAGTCTCCCCAAGAGAATTCACTGAAGTTGCAGCATTGTATTCTGATGATATGACTGATGTTTGGTCAGGTGGTATTGTCTACATGTATTTCGAAGAGGCTAACAACTATGGTTTAGTCAGTGTTGATGGTGATTCTGTGTCTACATTAGATGACTTCAACTACTTGAAATCTGAATTAGCTAAAATTAGTCCTAGTTCTGCTAGTTCTGGAGATGTTACTACTACCTCTTTGGATTGTCCTTCAGAAGCATCTTACTGGAGAGCTAACACTGATTTACCACCAACTCCAGACAAAGATGTCTGTGATTGTTTGGATGAATCTTTGACTTGTGTTGTCTCAAGTGACGTCGATTCTGATGACTATGGTGATCTTTACGGAACCATTTGTGGTGTGATTGATTGTTCTGATATCAGCGCCAATGGTACCACAGGCAAATATGGTGCTTACTCTTTCTGTAAAGATGAAACAAAATTGTCATACCTATTGAATAAATATTATGAGGAAAATGGAAGTAACGAATCTGATTGTTCATTTGATGGTTCTGCCACTTTGGCTAGTGCTTCTGGTGCATCTTCTTGTTCTGCCGTGTTATCTGCTGCCAGTGCTGGTGTTTCAGATTCAGGCAACGCAAGTGGATCTTCTGGTTCCACTCAATCTGGTTCTGGCTCTTCATCTTCAGGAACTGCCTCTTCTTCAAGTTCTTCAACTGGTAACAGTGGATCTGCTGCTCCTGGGAGACCTTCCGTTGAGGGACCAACTTTTGTCCTTTTAGTTACAGCTGCTGCCTTTTTCTTTGGTGGTGTTGGCTTAGCTGTTTATTGAATATCTTTCGGTTTCACTTAGTCAAAATTGAATTTATCTCTGTATCATAAAACGCCTTTTTGTTATGTATTTATAGCTACAGGTGTATGATTATAATGCTTCGTAAAAATTTCTCTAACTTGTGATCATGAAAATCTCATTTAATGCTTTAGCGTCCAATGTGGCTGCTCTTTTCTGCTTGATCCATTTAGACCTCACGCTCAATCTAGTAGATACTGCTGGTGTTGCTGATCTCTCTTCATTTGGTTTTAACATGCTTTCACGGGTGACTTTATCAGATTTCTTAACTTTCTTCTCTTTCTTCTCCTTTTTGTCCTTCTTCTCTTTCTTCTTTTCCTTTTTGTCTGATTTATCTTTTTTGACCTTCTTATCTTTCTTCTCTTTCTTCTCCTTCTTTTCTTTCTTTTCTTTTTTACTCTTCTTTGATTTCTTTAGTACATCAGATTCCTCACTGGAACTTGACCCTTCTTCTTCTCTTTTTCTCTTCTTTTCCGCAGTCTTCGCTATTAGTTGGCGGGCTTCTGTATCCCACGTACTTCTAAGTGTATCACCTTTCACAAATTGCATACCCCATTTTCCATTTATTATATTATCTTTTCTTTGTATATCCAACTCTTGACTAATTTCCTCTTCTCTTCCATTTAATCTACCTAAGATTCTTTGAAATACATCCAATCCAGCACATTCTCCACTATCAAACTCATCCTTCTTTAGTTTTTTAGAGAGCTTAGCCCCTAGGCCGACAGTGTCGTCTTTTAGCTGAACCTTGACATGTGTTGTCATGGCATGCGATACCAGACCTAACCCGCTTCCAGGTTTCCAACCCTGCTTTTCTAGATATTGGTGACCAAATCTATCAGTATCATTGGCCCACTTCGTGTTCCTTGGATCATAGCCAAACCTTTGCTTCACTTTAGTCCCAGCCAACCCCATTTCTTTAATCTTGAAGTACTGAAGTACACTACACTATATTTGTGTGAAGAAATTTTTTTTTTTCTTTTTAAGCGATGAACAAAAAAAAAAATTACATAAGCAACACTGAACAAAAAAGTACAACTGATACATATATTAATGGAAGATAAGATACTGTGGATGTGTGTATAAAAAAAATGGAATGTCTCAGGAGAACCATGCTTGGATTGTTGGCTGGAACTCTGCTGAGTAGCTCTGTAATAGCGCAACTGCATCGGATTGTGGAACTTGTCCTAGTAATTTCTTGGTGGAAGCAACAACAACATCAGCAGTCTTGCCTTGAATGGACTTGAACACTAATGCTTGGATAACATCATCCACCACTTTCTGGAGGTTGGAAGTGACAGATGGGTGTGACGAGTCTATCAGCTGAGCTAAAAATCTATAAGCAAATGGAGCAGCTTCAGTATCTTGAACAATTGGTAAGGTCTTTATCCAACTTTCAATGACAACATTTGAATTAGGAATTCTTTCTCCTAAACTATGTATGATCTTGGAAATAGCTGCGGATGCATTCTCAGTGGCAGTGATATTCTCAGATGATCTAGCATCTGGCATGTGGGTGATTTTAAATAATGGTTCTAAGGCTGCCAAAATGAAATCACCGTAAACGCTACTAGCATATTGAGCCGCAACACCAGTAGCATATGCAGCTGCTTGGCGAATAGAGCTTGTAGGATTTGATAGTGCTTCTCCTATTTGGTTGAGGAATAGCTCTTGGAAAACAGTGGACTGTTCCCCAGTGTATTCCATTATATCAGAAGCAACACATAGACCAAATAGTTTAGCAGTGTCGTTGTTATCATTGATGAATGCCGCAACCGTTGGAATCAAAGTTTGGAATGGTTGCAAGAAATTAACCCTGCAGGACTTGAAAACGGTTGAGATAACTTTATTGATCTCATCACTTAATTCTTCATCAGTGTAGTCCCCATCTTCTTCGTCCAATTCCTCATTATAATCATCATCTTGACCTTCACGTTCCTTTAGACGATCATACAAGTCATCCAAATTGGATTTGACATTAGTGGCAAAAGCATCTAGTTGTGCATCTGACAAAGCATCAGAACCAATAACATTGATACAATCAGATAATGCGTTGTAATAGACAAATAGCAAATCAATGGCAGGCTCACTACCAATAACTTTGATCAATTTGTTGGCGATTAATTGCCATAGCTCCAAAGTCTGGATGGACTTATCACCAGTGGCAGCCTTTGCTGTTAACAACAATGGAGATAGAGCACTGGCAGCAGCTCTGCGAACATCGTCATGCAAGTAAAAATCTAAGGCTGGTAAGACAATAGCTGTAGTGATCTCCTTTGTGTAATGATAGAAATCTCCTTTCAAGATATCGGCGTACCCACTGATGAGATCGATGGCAGCAGCTTTATCGTCTAAAAGAGCAGTATGAACAGCAATATGTTTACCAGACAACTGAATAACATCCCATTCTTCGTTTTGGTTGAACTCTTCAGCCTCATCCTCTTCTAATAAACTGATATCTTGAGTGGCTTTAGCAGCTTCAAATAATGGTGGTAAAACGCTTGGTAATATTGGCAAAAACTGCTTACCAATGACACGAGCAATTCTACTCCACCCTTGTTCCAAATATGGTTTGACTGGATCATCTTCTTTTAGGCCTGACTGTTGAATAACTGCAAACAATTGAACAATCTCCTGACTATGTGGGGCAAATTTATCAGCGCCAACAGCTGAAGCGATCAAAGTTGAACATTCAATACATTTAGCTTTTAGTAATCTATTTTCATCACCCATGTCTGTTTGTAACACGTTAATCAAAAGAGGCATCAAAGTATCATAATACTTGATGAATTTTTGTTCAGCTGCATCAGCAACAATGGCAATAGTGGTTAACAC
Organism: Wickerhamomyces sp. yHMH617; assembly: GCA_030571115.1. Taxonomy (NCBI): domain Eukaryota; kingdom Fungi; phylum Ascomycota; class Saccharomycetes; order Phaffomycetales; family Wickerhamomycetaceae; genus Wickerhamomyces; species Wickerhamomyces sp. yHMH617. Next base: position 543,387 of record JAJLXD010000001.1, on the reverse strand, counting down.
TTGTTCTTGAACATAACGTTTTGGACTTCTCAATAGCACCAGTAAGTTGGACAATAAGTCGTCAAGGTAGGGTTCTAGAACTTCTTTAGTAGCATTTTCAGAGAAATTGACCAAGGCAGCAGCAGCATGGGCTTGAACTCTTGGAACAGATTGATTTGTCAATTTAGAGACCAATGCTGGTACAATACGATCACCAGAAGTCCTTTGGATTTGATCAGCAAAATCAGTGGATATCTGACCCAATGCATTACAAGTAGCATATTGAACTCTTGCATGTTGATCATTCAAAGCTGGTAATATCAAGTCTAAAAGTTTCTCCGTTTCACCAATCAATACATCTCTACAACCCTCAGCAGCAGAAGATAATGCCATCAGGGCGGCTTGACGTTCTCTCCAATCATTCGAGTTTAACATTGGTGGTATCAAATGAAACAAAGGGGAAGCTAAAGATTCGCCAGCCAACTTTAAAGAAACACGATCAAGAGCTTGACGTCCAGAATCATATTCGATTTCTTCTTCATCATCCTCAGTGTTATCAGCGTTGTTCCATTCAGAAGCATCATCATCGTCAGGACAAACTTCAGTCATCAAGCTTAGCGTTATAACAACAATAGCTTCGGTATATTCTGGTGTTTGTTTACACATTTTTGGACTTGATTCACTGAAAGCAGTCAATAGTTCCAAAGCTGACAATCTAGCACCGGAATCTAAATCTTTGTTTTTAGCAACTGCAGAACAAAATTCAATCATTGTTCCAAACAAATTTTTGAATAGTTTTGGAGCAATATCAACCAAATCAATTAAAGCTTCTAAAACTGATGCTAAAGACAGATCATTTCCATTCTGTAATAATCTCGGCAAACCATTCAAAAGGTCAGGTAGTAATGATTCAACACTTGGCCATGCTTTCTTTGGGAGCATTTGAAAAAACCCAACAAAGGCATTACAAGCTGCAATTCGAACATCATCACTATCATCGTTGAAACCTGATTTATAGACTGGCAACACTTGGTCCAGGTATTTCACATTGATTAATGTTGGGTTAGCAGCGAAAATTCTGAAAGCGGATTCCCTGAAACTGACATCAGGATTTTTGGTGGCTTCGACTAAAGTTGGTAATAACTCTTCCCATTTTCCTGGCACATCGTCCTTAGCAATTTCAGCAATGGCATCGGCTAGTTTATGTCTAACACTGTTTTGCTGAGCTCCGATGAAACCTGACAAGAAAAGCGAACGAATTTGGTGTAAAGCTTCGCTGTTAATCGATGAAATGGTTCTTTCTGTAACAGATTTGATGTTTTGAGGAGATCTGATGGCTATACGTCTGAATAAAACAGCAGCAAACGATCTTGCTTGATCGGATGATCCACTGGTAGCTTGTTCAGCTAAAAACACTAGCAGCACGTCCACACGATCTTTAGCTGTCCACACTTTATATAATTCAGCTTCTGTTGTGGAACGGATGTTATTATCAGCTGATGACAAGCCAGCTAACAACTGAAGCAAAGCATTGTTGATTTCCGGCGTCAAGGAAGTCATTTTGGAAATTATTCACTTAGAGTCTTATTCTAATGCAATAGTTCAAAAACCTGGTATACTGGAAATGTTAGTCCACGTTTTACTAGAATTGATTATGAGCCATGAGCCAGTTGGGCATTGTGATCTAGGAATTTAGAAATTGTACATACTTAACACGAAACCAACGAAATTCCAAACAGGAAAGATGGAGACGTTAACCAAATTACAGAAAACTCACTCAAAAGTTGGATATATCAGGATCTTCCGCTTCAACAGCTGTATCAAGGTTTAGCAATTGGAAGGTGCTTGATTTTCAGCAGATAAGTTGAGAAATCCCAAAATTTTTGCCAAAAAGACTGTTTAAGCTGAAGAATTTTTGGTGGTTTTTTTTTTTTTTTATTTTTTTTTTATTTTTTTTTTCAACTTTATGTGATTACATAATACAATACTTTGAATATTCGCGAATTGGCGGAAACAACTCAGGCACCGCGCCAAATTACAAAATAAAGAGAGATACTGAAATAAAAATGCATTATCATTGAATAGTTCATTAAACAGTGTCACCTTTTTTTTTTACATTTATTTACTCGTTTAACCCCAATAAATGATTCTCATTTTACCCACAAAAGGGTACCTTTAGTCCAGCTAAACCCTAGTATAACACCCATGCATAATACAGCCAATGTACCACCCACAATATTAGATGTATCTTCAGATACTTTCCAACTTGTAATATATTCCCAAAAACGTGTCAGATAACCCTTTCTTTGCTTTTTATTTCTCACCACTAGATCAATCACTGGGCTACCATCCCTAGCAGCAGAATTTATTGCTTCAATCAAGTCGGATTCGTCAACAATAGACACTAGATCGAGGTGCTCATCATAGTAGAATAGATCGGATTGTTTTGAGTCAAATTCAACTTTTTGGCTCAACTCTTGTTTCAAAAGGTCCAGCAACTTAATATCGTCATAAATTGAAGCATCTGCACTCACAATCATCTTGAACTCGTGAGTTTCGTTTCCATTGAAGTTAACCTTGAAAACAATAGATTTGCGTCTCATATAGAAGCTAGATCTCGATATTGATTCGGTGGATAGCACTCTCTTAAATTTTGGAGCACTATCAACTCTAGAGTCAGCATCACTAGATAATCTTCGGGAATTGCGTCTAACATTGAAATTGACTGACTGGTTATATGAGCTTCGACGACTAGTGAAGCTTGGAGTCTGTGATCTTGAATGTGATGGTGATTTTCCCGTCACATTTGATTCTAAACTATGTATATCATCAAATGATTTCTCTAAAGAGTTCCAAAAAGTATCCCACACTGGTGTCGTGTCATCACCTAGACGATGCGTAACCTCTTTCAAAGTCGTTGAACCGAATGAGTTTTTATCCAAATTATTACTTTTGCCCAGTTGAGCAAGTGCGCAGTAAGTGAGCTTTAATACACTGATAACACCAATAATCTCATTTGTTTTAGCGTCAATTACCGGTAAGTTCAAATAATGACCTTGATACATCTGCCTTAGAGCAGCTCCAATGTTCATATCACTTTTGGCAAATTCAGGACTCGTTGTTAGCACCCTAGCAACAGTGCAGGTACTTGGATCGAAACCTCTAGACAAAACACGATAGCATATATCCTTAGATGTGAAGATCCCTATGATTTTTCTTGATGAACTTGTTCTATCACGAACTAGTAGAGCTGTAGTTTGATTTTCAATCATACGGTAAGCTGCAGTCAGCACTGTATCTGAAGAGTCAATAAAAGAAGGAGTGTTTGATTTGTCAAGCACGCTTGCCAATGTTGGTATTTCAATCAGTCCACTTAATCTTTTAACATCCTCTACAATCCTTTCTGCTTCCATGTTATGTATGTCCTCATAGTCGATCGCAACATCACTTAAAACATCCTTCAATTTCTGAGCAGTAGAGTTCACCCTCTCGATTCTAAGCATTGCTTGGTGAAAGCATCTAGTGATATCCAGCACACCTTTGATGGAGCCATAGTTATCTAACAATGGGAGATGTCTCACCCCTCGTTCAACCATTGTTTGTAAGGCTTCAGTGATAGGTGTATCCATATGTAAGCAAAGAGGCGTTATTGTCATGATCTCCTTCACTTTGGTTGTTTTGGGGTTCAGCGACTGAGCAACAACTCTGAAGGCTAAGTCCTTAGCGGTAAATAAACCAATAAGAACCCCGTGCTCATCATTTACAAGCACACAATGAACGCGGTTATTTACCATTAGGTTCGCTGCATTATGTACATCATCTTCAGGGGAGCAGACCTGAGGAGGATCAGGCTTCAAGTGATAGATTGTAGTCTTTCTCTTCTCTATTGACATTGGATCAATTAAGTGGCAACTAATTGATTTGAAACTGTTTGGTGCTTCCGCAGTCGAAAGCTTAGTATTGTCACGTTAAGCGGATAAAATACTCTCCCAATTGAACAAGGGATACTCCTAGAAGAATATGAATAACTACTTTTCAGCCGTCTATTTGGAAGAATTCACCTTTCAAATATTCAAGTTTTTATATAGCAACCCCAAAATTGCCTAATTGGGCTGGTCCATTGGGATTCTGGTTAATTCGGTTAAATGGATACGGAATATATTGTTTGTGAATAATGACAAGTTATATGTATGAACTAAAAACAAATTTATAAGCTATGAACTAAAATTGAAAGTCATCTTCCGTAATGTTTGATCTTAGACACATTTCAGAGAAAATTCCTCCCAATTTGAAGAGATTATGAGGCTTGTCGAACTCTTTAACCTCACCTTTGTCTAACACTAAAATCTTATCATAGCTGAGGATTGTCTTGAGCCTATGTGCAATACAGAGGATTGTACAATGACCAAACTCATTAACTATTGTTGACTGAATCATGGCATCTGTTTCATAGTCAACACTTGAAGTTGCTTCATCCAAGATCAAGATTTTAGAATTACGAACCAAAGCTCTGGCCAAGGCCAATAGTTGTCGTTCACCCAAAGAGAAATTAGCACCATCATCCTCGACTAATTGATCCAAATGAAATTTATGGAAAGATTTAAGATTATCTGTGCTATTACGAAACTCCTTTGTTCCAATAGAATCTTCCTGGACTAACCCACTTCTTCTTAATGCACTCCATAACTCTAGATCTGTCGCATTACTGAATGGGTCCAGATTTTGTCTGATAGTCCCATGAAATAGCACTGGATCTTGTGGAATAATGGATAACTTAGATCTCAAATCCTGTAAACCAATATTGGAAACATCGATATCATCAATCCATACAGTACCATTAGCAAGTTCACTAACTCGAAATAGAGCATTCATAATAGTACTTTTACCAGCCCCTGTTCTTCCACAGATCCCTATTTTTTCACCAGGTTTGACCTCAAAAGAAACATTTCTCAAAACTAAAGGTAATCCTTCTCTATAACTCAAACTGACATCAGAAAACTTGATGTGGCCTGCTTCCGGCCATTCTGGTCTAGGTTTTGTTTCAGCTATTTCATAAGGTGCCTCTTCTGGAAGATCCATTGCATATTCCAACAATCTTTCCACAGAGTTAAAGTTATTTTCCAACTGTGTCATTGATCTCAGTGTTAAGGATATCATATTTGCTACTTGAATGATGTTAGATACCAATAAACCAGCTGACGCACCACTCAAGTTGAAGACTCCACAAACACACAGAATACTAATAAATAGTGTTACCAATGAGCTAACAATATCAAGTCTCATCGCTAACCATCTCTGGTTAGCAAATGTCAAAAATCCGGCAGCATTCATATCATCAATTAGAGTTTCAAACTTTTTTAGGAATCTTTCCTTTGACCCAAAAGATTTGATAACCTTCATACCACTCAGAGATTCATTGAAGTGAGTGAAAACATATGATCTGTTGTTCGACTCAAGTCTTTTGATATCTAATGCGGAAGTTTGGTAATAAGATGCTAATAAATAATAAAGATAAAAAATGATTGGCACAGCAATGAAGAACCAAGGAATATATACACCACATAATATCATTGTTGCTCCAACTAGCGAGACTGAAGTCAGAAATAGTCTCAGCTGTTCAATCAACTCAGTATCCACAATATCAACATCTTTTGTAAATCTATTTAAAATTCTACCAATTGGAGTAACATCCATGAACCACATTGGTGTTTTCAATAGTTTTGCTGCACTCATATTGAAGAGTTTTAATCCAGCAGTATTATTAATTCTAGCCATGGAAATGTACAGAATAAAATAGGAAGCAGTAGCAAGTACAACAAACACAGCATATAGGCCAGCATAAACTCCAGAGGGGTAGCCAAATTTATTGGAGATCCAAAAGGATAGCCAAACAGAATGAAATAATTGCAGAAATCCATTGACCGCTAAACCAAGGATGAACATAGGAACAATAATTATTTTTGGAATTCCGCTACCAATGGCTAGGTAACTGGAATATAGGTCTAGCCCAACAGATTGTGAGCCTCTTGATTCAATGGAGCCATACGTTACTGTAGCTTTCTTATTTTCTTCTTCTGCTTTCTCAGTCAGCACTCTTGATATTTGGGTTCTTTGAGTCTCAAGCTCCTGTTGTTCAAATTCATCAACCTCTTCATCTTCTTCTTCCTCCTTTGCTTCTTTGTTGAAGTCCATAAGTTTTAGGAAAGTGGTGCTGGTTTTCAATAGTTGCGCCTTAGTGCCTATCTCAAGAGCTCCAGAACCATCTAAAACTATAATTCTATCAGCAGCACCAATCAGTGATAATTGATGTGTAGCCAAAACTCTTGTCTTATTCTTCAATAAACCACAAATACATTCATTCATAATATGTTTTCCAACCCTGGAATCCACCGCACTCAAGACATCGTCCAGTAAAATGATGTCCCTATCAGCGTACACAGCTCTAGCCAGATTGATTCTAGCCTTTTGTCCACCTGATAAGGTAATACCACGTTCTCCAACTTCGGTAAGGTCACCATCGGGAAAATTTTTGAAATCAACATCAAGAGCGCAGGCTTTAATGATTGTATCATATTTTGCTTCATCGTATTCAAATCCAAATACTATATTCTCTTTGATAGTGGCATTTTGCACCCATGGATACGAACAGAAGGTTAACGAGCCATATATCTTCAAGATCCCTGATTCTTTTCTCATAGAGCCATCAATAGCGTTCAAAAGGGAAGTTTTACCTGTACCAATTGATCCTGTTACTATGATAAACTCTTTTCTCTTGACTGCTAAATCTATGTTCAGAAGCCCAGGAAATCCTAAATTCTCGCTATCAGTATCATTATGCACCCTTGTTTTATTTAAAAGAGTTTGACTTTCAGTTTCCTCTAGGTCCCACTGGAAAGATGCATTGGATATTTCTATTGAGTTTTCTGAATTGTCCAATGGGAACTGCTCAATTGTTTTCTCACCATCTTCAGCTTGCAGAAGTAGTGTGACTCTATCTAGCGCTAGAAGTGCATCCACGCACAGTGATGAGGCTAAAGGTAACAAATTCAAAGGCATTCTCAATGTATTCAGTAGCGTGATTGTAGAAAAGATGTTGTAAGATTGGAAGTGGGATGATGTATAATACAGAACTAAGAATGTAACCAAAGTTGCAAAATAGATCACTGAAGAGATCATGGAGTTCATGTATGATTTCCACATTTGCATTTTCAGGATAAAGCTATTCTCAGTGTTTCTGAAGTTTTCAACATTCTCATAATAAGGATCCTCCCAACAGTAAAATTTGATCATCTTCATGTTATTAACGATTTCATTAATGGCGTGGACTCTCTTATCAATAAATCTCAATGAAATGCTACGCCATCTTTTCAATTTGGTGTTGACATAGAAAACGAAAATCACGACAAGTACTATAATCAATATTCCTAGCAACGCAACTGGACCAATCATGATACAAATAATGATTATACCAACACTGAATCCAATAGGAAATGACCAAAGAAAGTGGAAAGTAGCAACAGCAAAATCAATTCTTGAAAGATCAGCCATTACAATACTGTTAATCTTAGCATTAGGAAAATCAAATCTTGCTTTAGGACTGATGGTGTATGATTTCTTGTAAATGACATTTGTGAGAACAGATTTAACCTGCAGCCCAGTTATCATTGCCCCGTGAAAGAAGTTTGCAACGCATAAACTGTTAGCTAAAATCATAACAGAAACACCTATAGAGAATCCAATAGCGTGTGAGAGTGGTGTTTTGCTGGTTGGTTCTTTTTTATGCTGGATGTACCTAACTAATTGTCGAACTAGTAACGGCATAAACATCTGTACGAGATCTGACGATATTTTTGACAAACCACCTTGAAGCCAAAATCTCTTTTTGAATGTGTCGTTTAAGGCTTTGATAATGACCCACTTGTCATAAAACTGTTTATCAGGATTTTTTAGGTTCCATTGTTCAATACGTTTAGCAAGGTTAGCTTCGAATGCTATAGTCATATCTGTAACTGAAAGTTCACCATCCAAAGGATAAAGATCTTCTTTTTCAATTCTTCGTAGATAACCTTTTTTTATGAGTCCACTTATCCAAGAAAAGGTTACAACTGAGAAGATGTTAGCTGTAAGCATAGGGTATCGTCTTGTCTCTTGAACAATGGGTTTAGGCTCTCTTCCGATGAGTAACTTAATCAAAGGGTTCCCTTTCTTCGGTACAATTTTACTCTGAAGATCATTATAATCAGACAAGGAGTTGGAATCTGGAGGTGTTGTCGTTGCTACCTTTTCATTTTCTGAGACATTTTGTGATGAGGTATTGGTGATTGAAGGTTGTTCGTGAGATTGTCTTCGCTGGTGTTTCGCCATCTCAGTCAATGTTCCCCGTAAAGTTTGATAATTCACTGGATTCAAACACAGCTGTTGATATTGAGAAAGATCGACTAAGATGAAAGATCGACTAAGATGAAAGATCGACTAAGATGAAAGACGGTGTTATAAAAGTGGAAAAATTGTGGAATAATAAAGGTTTTTCATTTGTATGTATATAACATCGCATACTACCAAAAAGGGAAGTAAGGCCGAATATATTTTCATTAGTCCGCCTGAGTTCGTCGGATTTAGTGGAAAGATAGTGGAGAGTTTCCAATTTCCAACTTGCTACTTTCTTGTTGTCTACCTTCCAGATGAGGCCCCTCGAGATTCAAGAATCACTACGGTATCACTGCTATGACTTCACAGTGCACATGAGTCCTGACTTCTGTTTTACTAATCATGCTTATCGTTGAATCATAATATATTTGATATAAATGAGACTCGAATACTCGATTCTCGGTTGAAAGTGCCGCTCATAAACCCCGATTAGGAAAAGCTATCGATTAGAAACTGATATAGAAGAGGTTGTGAGTTGTGAATTGTGATCCAATATTTATATGATAAGAACATCAGTAACTAGCGACTCACCAATTCAACACTCAACAGTCAGCAGCAGTCTTACATTTACTGAACATGATTATGCCATGCACTGCATATATATTTGGCCGGTTATATAATTTATGATATGTTTCTATTGTTTCGCAATATTTGAGTTAATCTTGGCAACGACGTCGGTATTTTACATATATTACATATATTATATTGTTCATCAGCATATCGACGTATATCAGCTGCTAGGGCATGATTATATATATTCACTGGTAGTGACTAGTAGGATTTGTAGCGAATTAAAATTAATCACGACATTCATGATATATATAATGAATTACAGGTTAGAAATAGATTCATGATCATCAAGTGTTGACGATCTTATCTCTCTGAACTCAGTCAATCAATCGATTCTACGAATATTCTAGATATTGGAAGCACATTTCATAATATGCTCTCTAATTATTAAATGTTCCATGCCATCTAAACAAAGTAGGATAAAACACCAGCTGGGAGCTTGCCCGCAGAAATTAATCCTTGAGCAGCAGCAGATAAAGCAGCCTTAGCAGTAGAAGCATCTGTAACTTTAGAGGCAACATCTGCTAACTGAACGTCGTCGAATGATTCAATCAATAAATTGATGTCAGCATCAATTGATTCAGCTTTATCAGCATCACCGAAATAGTTTGCTTCCTTAGCGGAACCTCTGACGGTTCTTTTGTTCTTCTTCTTGGCTGACTTAGCAGCTTCTTTAGCCTTTTTCGAATCAGCTTTCTGGGAAGCAGCAGCTTCCTCAGCAGCCTTTTTCGCGGCAGCTTCTTCGGCTTCTTTCTTAGCCTTGGCTTCAGCTTCAGCTCTAGCACCGGCTTCTTTTTCCCATTTTTTACGTTCCTTTTCTTTCTTCTCAGCCTCCTTGTATAGTTTGATACGAGGATCTTCAGATAAAGCTCTGTCAACTAATTCTAAGATTCTAGCGTTATCTTCAGACTTCTTCTTCTTTCTAGCAGCAACGTTCTTACGTTCAACATAACGTTTGTGGTCTCTGTTTGATGAATCATCTGGAACATCTTCATCCAAGAACTCAAAAGTTCTCCATGAGTCAAATTTATACCAGAAGTTATAGAAAGCTTCGGTTTCAGCCTTGGAAGTATTAATGTCACCAAGAGTTGGAACTGGTTGTTTCTTAGAGAATCTTGCTTCAGAAGCAAAGAATGGACCCCAAGCTTCGAAGAAGTCATATTCAGTTTTAAGAGCTGGTGGAGCAACGTTAGCATTTTCATCAACAGAATCAAATTGTTGACGTTTAGCAGTGTCCATCAAAACCTCAAACGCTTTCTGAATGATTTTGAAGAAACCATCTTGATCAAGCCCACCTTTTTCACCTTTCTTATCTGGGTGATGTTTCAACACCTGCTTACGATGAGCTCTTCTGATTTGGTCTTCAGTAGCTTTCCAACGTAAATGAGAGATACCCAAGACAGCATATAAATCAGCAGTTTTCCAGTCTCTTGGATCATGAGCCAACAAATCAGCATCTTGCTCTTCGTCACCCAGATCAGCATCAGCATCAGTTTCATCAACAACATTGACGTTTTTCTCAGCTTCGATTTTCTCGTACTCAGACCAAGTATGGCCTCTTAATGAACGAGTAGCATGGGCTAAGAAGTAACGGCCAACAGGTTCAATTGGACGACGGACAGGAGCAGAGTAGTTACCACTGGCTTTGAAGTTATCGGAGCCAAAATTGGCTGGAAGAGAAGGTAAAGCAACCATTTTCTATGAGTTTTCAGTGTAATTTGTGTAATGTTTAAACCGTTAACAAAAAAATTTTCATGGTTAAAAATGTATTGGATTAAATCGCGAATTTTAATGAGACAAAGCAAAGTAATTAATGATGATGAGGTTTATAAACATATTTTTGCTAAGTTAGTAAACATGGCTTTTCAGAAACAGGACTTGACTTTCTTCACTGACGGGCAGATCATTCCTTCTTCAGATGAACGCTTGTTTGGTCTCATCACACACACGCAAGGCACTTCAGCTGCTTGGCTGTTGAATTTACTGATTGAAAATGGCCTATATGGGACATGTGCCATAAATCATGAAAAATCTATAACAAAGACTGTTCAAGCTGATGTTTTCGTTATCAGCTTCCTACAAGATATCAAATTCTATGAGAAAGATCTAAGACGCAATGGAATTGAAATCGAGGGAAACATCCACTTTCATTTCATCGATCTATTTACAAACCTATTTCAGAAGGTATCCACTACTGACACAATAGGAACACTGTTTGATCAAGTTGTTGCTCAAATATCAACTATACAGAGTGAAAAGAAAATATTATTTATTGAGGGCCTCGAATTTCTTTTGGTAGCCTCAAAGATCTCACCAATAAGCTTGCTTTTACAATTAAACAAGCTACAAAGGTTATCATCTGCTATCTTTGTTATAGCAGCCGCTGATAAAGAGCTCATAGAAATCCACAATGGAAACCCTAATCTACCTGAGTTCAAGACATTTGACTTCCTAGTTAGGCTGCTGCATAGGTCAAATCTGAACATCGCATTAAGACCACTGGAAACGGGCAAAGCTAAAGATGTCACGGGAACACTCACTATCTCAAGAGGAGCTTTGCCTGTCAAGGCTACATCAATAGCCGAAAAGGAATATTTGTTCCTCATTACAAAAGACCAAACTACAAAATTATTTTTCAGATGAATAAAATGAATAAATATATGAGCTCACTTGTGCCTTCTTCTGCGATTGTATAAGTCATCTAAAGTGAATTCCACAGCACACCTAGTCCATAAAATAGGTAATACAGGCCAAACACTTCTTTCTCCAACTAGAATCCAATAGGGTATGTTCTGGACAGATTTGTGGACATCAAACACTCTACCAAAATCTTTCATTAATGTTCTCAACTCAGGAACGATAGTAACTTCGGTTGAGTTTTTTGGTGTTTTTTCATCAACTGCCATTCTCTTGATTAAACTTATTAAAATCCCTGCCCTATCCATAAGATCGACTCTATGCTGTAATTCTAAACCAAATAATCTTTGAATGAGTCGCTTACTTTTCCACCCTGTCTTATGTTTAATATCATTCACTATCAATGGAGCTAAGTAAGGACGTGCCAATGATATGATGAAATTATTGACGTTAAATAACTCAGTCACCCTGGTATATGGACTTGAATAGTTTTTGGATTCGTTGGCCTTTTGAGGTGTTAAGAATACGTAGTCATTAGTCGTGTTATAGCTGTATTTCACAACCTCATTGCTCAAATCCTTCACAAACAATGACACGTTATCTGAAAGAACACCAGTACCTATAGAGGCATAAACAGCAGACCATATTACAACATTTGGTGCAGTGACATAATTCAGTAATGATGGGATTGCTTTGTCAGTAGGGTGAACAATGATATTCAATACCTTTTCTGTCTTTAAGTAAGCCTCCTCGAAAGTAATATTTCCTAGCAGATCCTTAACATATTTCATAAATATCAATATATCTTGCGAATAGCCCTTGGTGATAACATTTTCAATCATAGATCCATATCTCTCATCAACATCAGTATTCAGTCTGTCTGTCTTCGCTAAGACTTCCGGTAGGGATACCAGTAGATCAGCTAACTCTTCATTAGTCAACGTACAAATGAAAGAGGCCACAACTGCACCAACTGCACTACCAGATATAATTCTAGGAAGTAAGCCCTTCAAATATAATGCCTTAACAACTCCCAAATGGCATAGCCCAAAAAGAGAACCACCCTGCAAAATCAAGGCAGTACTTCCAAAAGCTTGTCTCGAATCGTGGAAGAAGTCTAATTTTAACTGGTTGGAAGTTAGTCTATGGCCACTCAGATCCATCTCATCAATATAATGCAAGCAGTGCAAAACTTCAGTGATATAATCCTCTATAAGGATTTTTGTCCCTGAATAAGATCTATTGAAGAGCTCTCTATTGGCTATCCCACCAAAGTTTCTTAAGAAGCCTCCAGTTCTGAATAATTTAAGCAATTGCGGTATATCCTCATTTTCTCTTGCCTCCTTCAAAGCATTCAGGCGTTCAGCTATCAACCTGTAATCATATTTTGTGCTAGTGAAGTTATGTCTCCATAAATCAGAGCCTGTAAGCTTATCAAGAAAAAAGGCATTCACTTGCCAATCTTCATAAGTTTCAGCCTTCAGTAGATTTTGCTTTCTGATGCTAACGGGATTCTTCCTTCTCCATAGTTGTATAGTTTTCTATCGCAAAATTATTAATAACCGTGTAGTCGTTGGGCATTAACATATATACTCACTCGTATCCAAAAGGTGGAGATGTCAAATATGAAGTCTATCACTATCCATAGACTTGGTGGAATATGATTCTGTTTGATTAAAGTTAGATGCTGTCAAATTAGCTAAACCCGTACACAGTTAACATACAAGCACAACGCTCAGAAATGTCACAAAGAAAGAATTCGGTAGCTTCAACATGATTCACCAAACCCAGTCTTCAAGCAACAAAATGTATGCAGAATATTAGAAACGTTTATGCCAGAAATTTGTCAGTTCAATCACAAGTTTTGTTTTATTATTGTTCTCCGTAGTTCATCTGATAAGTCTCCGAGACTGATTATTAGTCTTATGAGTCTGATAAAAGTCCTATTTATTAGTCCTTTTGTAGACTCAAAAGCCTGATACATGAAATTATACCAAGTATAAATGAAACTACAAACTCTTCCATCGTTTCTTGATTCGGGCTCTTTGCATAGCTTATGAATGGCATTAGGACTTATCCTTCTCGGGTTATTTTACTCTCGAGGTACTTTTCCTCAACCACTATCAGCAGACTAAACCCATTGCTACCTATCGATGGCTTGTTAGAAGAACTCAATGATAGTGATGATACTAAGAAAAAAGTTGTCAAGAAGGTTAAACCAAAGATATTGATTCCAGTCAACGCTGACTCTTTCAAATCTACTGGGTCACAAGAAAGTGTCAGTAATGCACAAAATACCAGTATCAATGACAGCAATAATAATAATAATAATAATAACAATGGAAACAGCAATAATAATGGAAACAACAATAATAATGACAACAACGAGCATGATTACGAGGAGGAAGAGGAGCCAAACAATTGGGATAAATTCAAGAGTTTTATGTTCAAGTGCCTGGAAACATCAGGCATCACCTTTGCTTCTCTATTTGTTCTTGGTGCAGCAGGTATAGCTTATCATAAGTTTTATGGTATCCATGTTATTGAGAAGATGAGCAATGCATTCAACAAAGGTGATGATGCCTTTGAGTTGACTATGCACAAAAGAACGACTCAGAGAGAAGGTGATTGGATAGAGAGACCGCAGCAGAAATTGTTGGACGATATCATTTCTGGTAACCTGGTTGGTAGGTATTTCTTAGTCTCTGGTGAAAAAGGATGTGGTAAAAGTTCCATGATATTGAACTCTATCAAGAAAGTTGACAGTTTCAACTGTTCCTTTATTGATGCTCACTCAGATCCAGAAATATTTAGAATACGATTAGGCAAAGCTCTAGATTTTGCTTACCATGAAGACTATATTGGCTCTTTATTTTCCATTAGAGGCCCAAGGGATACGACGGCACTTCTAGATATTGAGCGTGCGTTCAATAAATTGGAAGAAGTTGCAGTTAGAAGAGTGAAGAAATATGGCAAACCACTAGTACTGATTATAAATAACTCTCATCTGATTAAAGATGATGAAGAAGGTGGTAAACTTGTTGAACTGTTACAGCAGAAAGCCGAAGCTTTAAGTGGTGCAGGTTTAGTTACCATGATTTTCAATTCTGATGATTATTGGTTGTACGAAAGACTGAAAAGATTAGGCACACGTTTGGAAGTTATTAACGTTCGTGATTTTGATAGAGATCAATCGGTACATGCCTTGTCATTGGCAAGAAGAAGATTCTTCAATGAAAATGTTTCTCCTGAGGTGGCTAGTCAGGTATATGATCTAATAGGCGGTAGAGCTCAACATTTATCAGAAGTTGCTAAACATCCTGATTTAATTGAGGCATGCCATAAATTGATTGATCGTGAGAAGACTTGGTTTTTGAACCAATGCGGCCTGCTGGGCAGTGGTATGGATGATGATGTTAACGAAAGCGGTAAATTTTCTACAGCTGCAATGCTGCTAATGAAAACCTTTGTTGATATGTATCATGAAGAACAATCACAACGGAAAGGACATCAAAAAGATCACAAACTACCAGAACTTCCATTATGGAGGGCAAGACAAATCATGACAAGAAATGATTATATTCAGCACTATGATAATCTCAATATCTTCACTATTGACTCTCAAACTTGTTTCGTCAGAGCAGACTCAGTTCCAATGATGAGAGGGTTCCTTGAAATTGCTGAACAGGAAGGCTTCAAACAATTATTAGAAGAAACCTTGGACCGTGTTGCAGAAATAGAATCACTGGGAAGAACAAGAGAGCTGGTTGCCAAAGATTTAGTCCTTGGTGGACATTATAGACTAAAGCCAAACTCCACAAATGATGGGTATAATTTCAATCTTCATAGGAAAGATGATGAAGAAGACGATGATGACCCTATAAAAATGCAGCCCACTACTTTGAAAGGCAGCGAGTCATTTTGGCAACATAGATTAACTTATACAAAGCCTAAAAGTACTAAAGACGAATAAATACATAGTTATATGTTTTTTAACTTCCGAAAATTACGTAAGTCAATCGCTTTTTCTCAGGGCACATAACTCCAAAAAATTTTATTTGACATATTTTTTACTGCGTCAAGATGACCTATAAAGTTTGAGTAACAGAAAAGTTGATATCACCATGCCTCCAAAAGTTGTATGTAATGCAATTACTTTTATTGTTGGTTCTGTTTAACTCATACTAATTTTACGCCAGAAAAAGCAGCAACCTCCGCCTGAGGAACCTATCCAAATGAAACTGATCAGCACTACACTTTGTATACCAACTACAATCATAAGCAGATCAAATGCTAAAAATCTACAGCAGGTAACATCTATACTATATCAGATTTCAAAAGCTGCAAGCATCTACAATGTCGGTGAGATTGTCATAATGGACACGTTCAAAGAAATTGAAGAGCCAGTAAATATAAGTGAGGCACTAGACGGTGGGAAGAAGAAGATAAAGTTTGATGATGTTGAAAGCAAAGAGCAACTTGCAGACAAGATCAAGAATGAAGTTACCGATGATGCCATGACTATTGCAACTATTCTTCAGTATTTTGTGACACCACCCTATCTAACGAAATCCATTTTTAAACAAAAATTTTTCAAGAACTTTCAATATGCAAAAGACTACCCTAAATTAACCACACTACCCTTTATGAATGACTCCGTGGACTCCAAATATCGTGAAGGTCTGACAGTCCAAATGGGTAAAATCACCAAACCAGTTAATAGGAAGAAGAGTCAACCATTGAAGAACACTAAGTATGTCAACATTGGGTATGATAAATACCTAGAACTGCAAGGGCAGCAGGTCCCAACCAGTGTTAGAGTCACTGTTGATACTGAGACTAAGAAAGTTGTTTCCCCATTAATAGCTTATAAAGAACAAGTTGGAGCAAGATCGTCATATGGTTATCATGTTAGAATCGCTAAATCATTCACTTCAATCTTCACAGAATCCAGTTATCCAGATGGGTACACTCAGAGTATATGGGTCAACAGTAGTGATTATTTCCACAACTCAAAGACCAAACTCAAACCTTTTAAATTGGATAGTACAAAAGAAGCCAATTTGCTTTTAGTTATATCAAAATGGTCAGATATCGAGTATGCATTCAAGTTAGATTCCAAGAATTTAGAAGGCGTTGAAAGCGTGAAAGAGTTTTTTGATAGTGAAGTTGAGATACCACAAGGAACAAGAATTGAAGATGGTGCGTTGATTGCACTCACAAAAGTTAGCAATGTCTAGAAATACACATTGGGTATATTAGATAGATAGATATCTGTATCTGTATTCCATACCATAACCAAAAAAAAAATCGCGATAAATCCAAACTAAATTATCACCAAACAACTAACAAATTTCACTGATAAATATTTACTTGTTGATCCATCAATTAAGCTGTTTCTCTAATAAACTCGAGCGACAATAAACTAGTGCTTTACAAACAGCATGGAGGAAGAACAAGCAAACCACATCAGAAAAACACCACTGCCCTTATTAAAACCACGTGATACACGACATCTCTATAGAGTATTACTAACAGACAGGAGGAAGGGATTTAGAATACTGATCTTCACTCTAACCTCATTCGTTGTGTCAATCCTTGGATTATTTAATATCATAACGCTTCCCACATTTGATACAGAGGCTGATTGGCCGATACAAAACTACTACACACATGCTATACTACTGATACCGGTTGGTGCATGGCTTTGGTGTGTAGTTGCTTGGACAGGTTTGAAGCTGTTCAAACACGCAAAAGGTGTTGCTACCACAGTTAAATCATGAGAATTCATCAGGTGTTTTTGACGCGCTGAAATAGTTGTACTTTTTTCTTGGATAGCAATAGTACTAAATTAATGACTTTAAATGTTTAATGAAAATGACCATGTAGAGAAAAGAAAATTCATTATTGTTCCAGTATTGTATTGTGACTAGTGAACTGTTCGAGTAAAACGGGCTTATAACTAACGAATTTTTGGCAATCGATTACATTTGAGGTTCACGATTGCTATGAAGATCATATTTTTCATTTCAGGATTGAGTATGTACTAATATAAAATATTAGCAATATTAGCAAACATACGTCAGGGTGCCAAAAAACTATAAATAGAGAAAGTTTTCCATATTTTAAAATAACTCATTATAACTTATGCTAGTAACTCAATTTTAACACAATGGCCGTTACATTCTCAGATATCTTCAAAATCATTTTCGGTGAGTAGTTACAATTATACAGCATAATCTATAAAGTTCTGGTTTACTAACATTTTTGCACAGCCGTGATATTCCCACCATTAGGTGTCTTCTTAGAAGTTGGTATCGGTTTCCCATTCTGGTTAAACATCGTCTTGACCCTACTTGGTTACATTCCAGGTATCATCCACGCCCTATATATCATTCTGACTCGTTGATATACGCTGACACATAAATCACAAAGACCGCATTCCATGTTCTAAATTCTAATTGCTAATACCTCGATATTTTTTTGAATACTACAAACTCTTTAATACATGGATTTATATTTCCTATTACCTCTCATCACTGTTGTACAAACCTAATTTAATCGTTCTTCTTCTCTGCTGCAGCTTTCTTGGTCTGTTCAATATCGTATTCTTTTCTCTTCTGGATAATCTTAGCTAAACGGTCACTTGTACGTAATGGCCCAAACTTCCTGAACTTCTTAATATCATCGTTAATGTTGGTTGATTCAGTAGACAAATATGTCTCGAATGCATCACCAATTTCAGCAAAGATCTCATAATTTAGAACAAACTTTTCAGGATGGTCTTCTAAATCTTTCAAAGTTGTTTTGTTGTCAAGGTCTGAATCAAACCCTTCACCTCTAGCTAATTTGACTACTGGAGTTCTCAATTTTTCAAACAATCCATTCTTGGAGGCATTGACGATTGTACCATATTTTTTGATTTCGCTATCTTTTAAGTGATCGATGTATTCCTCTAGAACTGCCTTTCTTGAACCAGTCCATCCAATGCTCAACAACTGTGCTCTCTTAGCATCATCTAGTTTATCGGTTTTGTTAACTTGATAAACCTTGTGTGGGTTCAAACTATAAGGGTTTATCAACCCAGTCCAAAAAACTAAATATATAAAACCAATTTTCAAGATATGGAAAACAAAAAAGATGTTCTGAGCAGTCAGTTTAGTTTTATGAGGGATGGTCTCCCCAAGAAGCTCAGAAGCTAGTTTATGTTGTTCAAAGTGTTCTAATACAGTTGCCAATCCTCTTGAGATATAGTTGGTGAGACAAATACCGGGAGTTGGGCTAATATAATCAGGCAAATCGGTATACAACCAAGCTAGAAGGGTAAGTAAGAGAGTGTACTTTGTCTTTGAGTCCTCCTTCCAAACTGGTAAGATCAATTGACCAGGCCATGCGTGATCACTAATCTTGTCAGTGAGTTTAACGTCTTTCACAAATTTATGAGCATTGTTAGCATACAAAAACCCACCAGCTTCTGTCAAAAGACCAGGTTGTACAGATACTTGGAAACCAGAGGGAGTATGTTCATAAAAGACACTAGGTCTCAAACTCAACTTCAGAATATCAAATATTCTCAACAATGATTCGAACGTATCGTTAATACCAACGCTGAAACAGTAGTCCTTTTCCGCATCATCGTTCATTCTGACGTAGACCTCCAAACGAGCATCTTGTGCATCGATAACATCAGCAGGATCGTTACTATCAATCGACATTCTTTTCCTGTTCGCCTCTCTCTTCAAGTGTGTTGTTGCTGCTGAAAGAAGCTATGAATTTTTCTGGGGCATTTGGTGGGAGCCACGCCAAAGTCATTCATAAAAATATTAGCCGGTGCGCTCTTCTATTTGTGGAGA
>JAJLXD010000001.1:455599-523902 GCA_030571115.1 Wickerhamomyces sp. yHMH617 | reverse complement strand
CACTTCTCAATTCCTCACTAAATTCTAGGCAGAAGTTAGAACAAGTCACAGGCGGCAGACGGCAGGCCACTGGCAGTAATCGTCATCAGGTGCCTCTATTTTTTATTTTCAGAACACGGACAAAAATTGAAGGCGTTAACAGCGGGGTCCAAAAACACTTTTCAACTTCAGTTACCCGACCTACCCAAAGGTTCGCGAATCTGTTTAAAAGGTAATAAAAAAAAAGATAGGTAAACACACGCTCTAAACTTCACTCATTAATTAGCTTGACATTTGAGCATCGTTCGCAGTATGGTTTTAGACACTGCTCTTTCGTTGTACAATCTAACACTTCATAAGCAATCGAACTCAGTGCGCTCAATTGTGGGGAACTTCAATGGGAAAAAGGCGCAAGAGATCATCACTGCAACTGCTAACACATTGAGTGTATACAGACCTGATTCAAGTACTGGTAAACTGGAGCTTCTCCTATCTACACAGATATTTGCATCCATACGATCTATATCTAACTTTAAGGTTGCTGGATCTGGAAAAGATTACCTTGCATTGACTTCAGACGCCGGAAACTTATCAATTTTGGAATTGGATTTAGAACTAGGAAAATTCCATTCACTATTCAACGAACCTTATCATAAAAGCGGTATACGGAGACTTGCACCTGGTCAAGACATAACAACTGACTCGAAAGGCCGTGCTATTCTGATATCTGGTATAGAACGTAATAAGTTGGTTTATGTAGTGAACAGAGATCTGGAAAATAATCTTATAGTTTCTTCTCCATTAGAAGCTAACAAGTCCAAACTGTTGACCTCAACCACTATTGGATTGGATGTATCCTATGATAATCCTTTATTTGCTGCCATTGAAATAGATTATAGTGATTATGAAAATAATGACCGTACAGATTACAAAAGACTACTCACACTTTATGAGTTGGATCTTGGACTAAATAATGTGGTAAGGAGAAACCATGAAGACATCCCAATTACATCCAACCTTTTGCTTCCAGTTCCTGGTGGTAATGATGGTCCTTCTGGTGTTCTTGTATGCTCAATGAATTTAATATCGTATAGAGGGTTATCTGGAGAGAAAATATCTATAAAAATCCCACAGTTGGAAAATCAGCAACAAGAAGTTATCGTTGTATCTGGTGTACTTCATAAGATGAAGAATCAATTTTTTTATCTAGTCCAAACAAATTTAGGTGATCTTTTTAAAGTGGAACTCGAGGGTCACAGTTTAGGGATTAGTTACTTTGATACACTACCTGTTGCATCATCTTTGGTTATTTTGAAGACTGGATTTCTATATCTTGATACAGAGTATGGTGATAAATATTTTTACCAATTTGAAACCCTGGGTACCGAAGAACCAGTCAGATCAACTACTGATGCTCCTGAAGAGGAGGTTTTTTTCAAAAGAAATGATGAGCCAACGAACATTGCATTAGTAGATATAATCCCATCTTTAAACCCACTACTAGATTCTAAATTGATCAACGATGGCGGTTTTTCCAAGCTTTATGCATTATCTGGCCACAACCAATCATCATCGTTAAAAATTCTACAGCATGGCATTTCTACTACTGAAGTCGTTGAGTCTGAATTGCCAGCTGCCGCACATAAAGTATGGACTACAAAACTATCCAAAACTGATGAATTTCATAAATATTTAATTATCACTTTCATAGATACAACATTGGTCTTATCCATCGGTGAAAGTGTTGATGAAGTAGCGGACTCTGGTCTTGCTTTAGATGAACATACGGTTGGTGTTGAGCAAATTGGTCTGTATTCAATAGCACAGATTCACTCAAATGGTATAAGGTTGATAAAAAACAGTGCTTTGGTCAACACCTGGTTTCCACCTGCTGGTATTAAGATTCTATGTTGTTCATCAACAAATAAACAATTGGTGGTCGGACTGTCTAACAATGACTTGGTCTATTTCGAGGTTGATGATTCTGATAGATTGGTTGAATATGAGGAAAGAAAAGAAATGCAATCTAGAATAACATCGCTGTCGCTAGGTGAAATTCCTGAAGGAAGGATTAGATCTAGTTTTCTTGTTGTTGGCTGTCAGGACTCTACCATCAGAGTCCTATCTACCGATCCAGCATCCACACTTGAATCATTATCTCTACAAGCATTAAATGCACCGCCATTGAGTATATTAGTTTCGAAATCAGAAGAAATATTATACGCAAATATTGGTTTGGAGAACGGAGTATTTGTCAGAACCTCACTAGATGAGCGGACTGGCCAACTGGCAGATACAAGAACAAAATATCTCGGCAGTAAACCTATAAATCTGAACAGAGCCATTGTTGGTGATAAACAAGTTATTTTGGCATTTTCCAATAACACATGGATCGTTCATGATTCTCCAACTCTAAAGATAAATACACTATTGGTGAACCCTTTGAATTATGGCTCTATCTTCAACAGTGAGGACTGTACTAATGGTGTTGTTGGAGTTTCCAAAAGAAACCTAAACATATTTACCATTGACGATTTGTCAAATGATTTCAGTATTGATTCAGTCAGCTTGAGAACCACACCGAAGAGTTTGATGCAATGTAATAAGTCTCTTCTCATTACTGAGAAGTCATTTGAGGGAAACTACATTGAAAAATTTGATTATGAAACAAACGAAATTGAAAAAGCTATTGAACTAGAAGATGGAGAATCTATCATTAGTTCTGCCATCATTCATTTTGATTCTAAAGACGAAACATTACTCGTACTGTCAATTGCCAAAGGTTACATACCCTCTAATTTTACATTTTCAGACGCATATATTAAAACTTACAGCACGGACTTGGAATTCTTACACAAGACTCCAATCTCAGGTGTTGCTTTGGCATTGGCTGAGTTTCAAGGAAAACTGTTGATAGGCATGGATAATCATTTGAAATTATATGATCTGGGGTTGAAACAACTGTTGAGCAAAGCTACTTCAAAAATAGACAGCATCAAAAGAATAGTACAGATCGAAGCTCGTGGATCTAGAGTCTTCATTGGAGATGTTAAAGAATCTATAACATTTCTAACCTATAAGCCAGTCTTGAATGAGTTTGTCCCTTTTGTTGATGACGTTTTGAGTCGACATATCACAAAGTTTCAGGTAGCTGACTACAACACTATTATTGGTGGTGACAAGTTTGGCAACCTATTTGCACTAAGATGTGATGATGATGTCTCCAGAAAATCTGACAATGATCCTAGTTTTCTTGTCAATCAAGAGCAGTATCTGAATGGCTGTCCATATAAGCTGACCAATCCATGCAATTTTTTCATCGATGATATTCCAACAAGCTTCAATAAAGGGTCATTCACCCAGACAGGCAAAGATATTATAATTTATACAGCATTACAAGGAACAATTGGTGCCTTAATACCACTTCCTACTAAAAGTGATATCAGGTTCTTCACAAAGTTACAAAAATCTATCAGAGAGCACCAACCAGA
Organism: Wickerhamomyces sp. yHMH617; assembly: GCA_030571115.1. Taxonomy (NCBI): domain Eukaryota; kingdom Fungi; phylum Ascomycota; class Saccharomycetes; order Phaffomycetales; family Wickerhamomycetaceae; genus Wickerhamomyces; species Wickerhamomyces sp. yHMH617. Next base: position 520,432 of record JAJLXD010000001.1, on the reverse strand, counting down.
TTTGACGGGACGGTTAGGATTGGTTTATAGAGGTTACTATCAACCGAGTAAAAATGTGCTTGATGGAGATTTGATTGAGCTTTATAACTCTTTGCCTTTAAGTATTCAAATAAAGATTGCAAACGATGTTGATAAAGCACCAAAAGAAGTTTTGAGGAAAATCTTTGAGATCAGATCGATCTTCATCTAATAAATATGTATATATAAATAGATTATTAACAAGTAAGTTGCACCACATCTGTAATGACACTCAATATCGACCTCTATATAACTCTTTAATGATGTTTTTATTCACTATAGTTTCCTGAATGATACCATCTACTAGTTCATTTTTCACTCGCCCATACCATATACCAAGACCATCTTCATCGAAGTAGATGACATTACCAGCATAGGCATGGCCACCAATATGTGATACTATACCAACTTTAATTCCGGATGGATATATATCAGGGTCATATAACAAACCTCTCACCTTTAAGTTAGATTCGAATTCCTCTTTTAGCAAAGGGGCAATCATTCCACATCTAATATCCCTCTTTAAGTGGCCACATATCAGCACACATGGGTTCTTGTTAGGTATACCTTTAAAAGAAGCGGCAGTACCATTTGGATTTAACACGTTCTTCATGAACTCCTCAACTGTTGACTCTTTGACCTTATAGTAAGAATTATTGGGATATACCATCACCGCAGTCTCACCTTCTTCTAGTCCTAAATCACTCGGTACTGTATGGTCTATATTTGATATTAACACAGGATACATCGGGTCAATCAAAGACCTTTTGTGCTGTGAAATTGTTGAGAGAAGTTCTGTCGGCATCATTTCGACTTTGGAGGCCCAACTTGAGGCAGGAACCTTGGAATGCACTAATACATGCTTCCAATGGAGTGCTTTTGTGTTGCTCAATGGCTTATCATAGTTTATAGGTTTATCTTCTGGAAATTCACATTGACAGTTCGTGGTGGATGTAATGATAGTCGGTCTAGGAGTAGGTGCACTGACCAGACTATATTTGTCCTGGATTCTTGGGTAGCTTCTAAATAACACAAAAGAGATTCTCATAGTACCATTCCCCCGTAAAAACTACACAATCCCCTTTCTTTGATGTATGTATATAAAATTTGTGATCTTGATCTGGATTCGGTATTAGTCGGCTTACCAACCAGAATCAAAATGGGAGTTTGTCATGTGATTAGTCATGTGTTTTCAACGAGGCACGTGATTGGCCAATGCTGCGCGGTTCAAGAAAAATCACCTGGTTGCGCAAAAAAAAAAAAAAAATTCCGAAAATTTAAAAGGGTCAAAAATCGCACATTTTATCTGTTCACGTGGATATCACGTTTTTTTAAGTCCAAAATCAAAACAAAACCAAAAAATTTGTGACAAAATGCAAGTTAACAAAAGAAACGGTGGAGAAGCTGCCAGTGGTGATAACAAAAGAACTAAGCATTCTGTCGATGTTGAAGCTGCCGCTTTGAAGTATCAGAATTCAGGGGATGAAGACTCAAACGCTGCCAAAGAATTGACCAATATTGATGATGCGAGTGATGAACTTGACACAAATATTGACTCAGAACTTTTATCGCACCAGACTCAATCCTATGCGGGAAACCAAGAAGACACTGCCCAAAGCTATTTGAACTCAGTTGGTGAGAACCACTCTCAAGATGATCTTGAAAACAATGCCAAACAATTAGAAGAACATAACAGCAATACTGATGAACAAGGTGATATTGGCCAAGAGCATGACGATCATTCCGCTGCTTCACAAGCGATTCATCGCTCGTCTCAGCAGATCCTTCACCAATCTACTGAAAAGCCATTAGCTGGTACTGAGGAATGGCATAGAATTAGAAAAGATAACCATAAAGAAGTAGAAAGACGTAGAAGAGAGAACATTAATTCTGGGATCAAAGAACTGGCAACATTGTTGCCTGCACCAGAAACTAACAAATCTCAGGTGCTACAAAGGGCTATTGAATATATCAAAAGATTAAAAGAAAATGAAAATAACAACATTGAGAAATGGACGTTAGAGAAATTGTTAACTGATCAAGCTGTTACTGAGTTAACTGCTTCCAATGAAAAACTAAAAGCTGAATTAGAAAGAGCTTATAGAGAAGTGGAACACTGGAAAAAAGCTTGCAGTATCAATAAAGAAGAGAAATAGTGTACTCTCTTTTCAGTTATTTTGGTATTACGTTGAATATTGGCTGTGTTTATTGCTTTCGTTTTTGTTTTTGTTTTTTGTTTTCTGTTATCCATTTAATGAGTTTGTATATTAGTGTATTATGGTGAACAATTATTATGTTTTTATATGTCGACATTACGTATTAAAATGCCTTCATTGCCTTTTCCCAAAGCGCCTAAAACATCCACACTTTTGTTGGTTAAATCGATAGAGTTGTATCCGTCAAGCCCAATAGATCCATTAAACTGAAATATGGAACTTGTACCTCCATAAAGAACGGTATCTTCGATACCACTTCTATTTGCTATCACAACAGTGCATTTTTTTCTAAATATTTGATGTGGTTTCATGACATGATTCAAAAAAGGGAAGAATCTCAAGATCCAATAGTTCAAGTTTGAAAAATCAGGCTTTGTGAGCTCGTCAAATTCATTGATTTTCTTATAATCACTAATTGTATTTTTATCATCTGAATTTACCTCAAATGAACCGTCTAACTTATCAAGTTTCTCGTTATATTGTTTTATAATATTTTCGAAATCATCGGGTATTTCTATTTCATTTTTGATAATAGATGGTGAGTGAGCATGCAGCCATGCCATGGGACATATGATAAGATTTGTGTCATTATTCTTACAATGACTGCTGAATTCAAATTTATTGAATGGTGCCTCAAATTTGTATGGATTCAAATCCATACATATACCAATACTGGCTTTTATGCCCTCTCTTAATTGGAAGCTTTTGAAACCTGAACCTTCGACACATCCCCACGTTTCATCTGTCTCATACAGAAATGATTTGTCGTAATTGTGGATTATCTCTCCTTGATCGTTGAACACAATGGCAGAGTTCATAATCTGCAGGGACTTTGGGTTAAGCTGTGGATAACCCAACACAGTGAAACACTTATACTTCAAGCTTGTTTCTTTAGCCCATGTCAGAACTGGTCCTGGTGTTAGTGGTGATTCTAAAAAGGACGATATTTCATCAGAAGATTTAAAGTTATATCCTGTTAATGCAAGTTCGGGAAGTACTAATAAATCTGGGTAGGTTATCTGATTTGATGAGGATGCTAATGCCTTTGTAAGAATGCTATTTGCCCTTTGAATATTATCTTTAACAGATCCGATCCTTGGATTAAGTTGTAATGTGGCAATTCTGAGATTGACCATTGTTTTAAATAACTACAACCTTGAAATGATCACCCTTTATCGTTTATGGGAGCTTATTGTTTAGGATTCAAAAACCGTTGGATAAATCGAGCTTCATGCTTTTCACTTTATTATCATTGAAAAGGCTTCGCGAAGGGCCCCAACTACGTCATCAATTACCCGCAATATTTTTTTATTGGAAGTTAAAGTGATATAACCTGTAACTAACACCACATAAATCAATATCAACTGAACTTACTGGTGAGCACTGAGTACTGAGTACTGAGCACTGATTATTGAGCACCAATAGCAGTAATGACGTTGATTTTTTATTCCGCACTTCGCAGCAATACCGGTGGAATTACACCGTTTCTTGCTGCTTGTGAAGTTCTTTCGTAGATCAATTAGCAAATCGACGTCATTGTCGGTAGCGCACACAGGTGAGTTTCAACGTAGTAGTAATTGTCTACGATTGGCCACTGCCTGTTCGATGAGCGATGGGTGGCCCAGGCTTAAGCGTTAAGGCAATGTTGCTTATGCTATGCTTCAAAGTAGGTACTATGAGGGAATATTATTAGGGCGCCAGACGTAGAAACACAAATAAATGTAGCAATTGGTAATACATAACCACATTACAAACTTAAGAACTAGATAAAATATAAATAATTTCACTCATTTCATATTCAGTGAAAGAATTGCTACCAAAATCAACTCGGCCTGCACGTTCGAAGTATACTTTTTCTACGACAATCACAATTAAACTGTACCTACTGTGTGCCGCTCAGATCTTTCAATTCAACAGCTATTGAATTTTAATGAGCGTCTTTTACAAGCACAAAGAATTAAGTAACCCAAAGGTTAAAATATCAAGTGATGATGATCTACCAGCCCATTTCACGTTAGCTGATAACGCAATTTACTATAATGGAGATGGCTACTATATTCCAGATCCAAATGACCAAAACGCCAATGCTCTTCTGGCACATCAACAGGTCAAAGAGAAAGAAAGAACTTCAAGAATATCTTCCAATAATTCTGATCTATCTAGGCACTCATCTGTCAGCTCAATTCACCGCTCCAGGTCGCGATCGATATCCAAGGTAGCCTTGCAAGAGCCTCTATCGACATACAAAACTTTGGAACTCACATCAATAAGCAAGAGCAGTCAACCCGCTTCGCCTCGACTGGCACCATCCCACGAGCTCTCACCCAAACTATCACCAAGAGATAAACTGGCGAGTACATCCAGAAATGTCTCACCTCGGTCCTCCTTTAATAGTTCGCTCCCCCGTTCAGCAATTGTTCAATCTATAAGAACAGACGCTCAAAATGGATATCAGACTGTGATAGCAACGTTGAATAATACTAGAACATCCCCTTCAGTTTCAAAAAAGCCTTCGATTGAACGCCTGAATTCTGATTTATTTATTGATAAAGTCACTCTGTCGGTCCCAAAGAGACGTGGAAGAAGATCTGGTTCGATTGATATGAAAGATATTGTATTGACAGAGCTAAGAAAAACTACCAACAACGATATTGCATTAATCGATGATAGTCAGATACCCAACATCAACGATAATGGTACTTACACTGTACAAACAGAGGGGAATATTACAGATGCAAGTCTGAGAATACCTATTATCTCAAATATCTTTGATATGGTTGATAATATTGAGCTGATACCTTCAAATTATAAATCGTTAGTCAAAGTGGCGATTATTCTTTACGCTTTTCATCAATTGAATTCCATCATTACATGTGGTGGTCATAGAGATTGTACTTAATGAGTTATATTAGACGGTTTGATTATCTGGATCTAAAGAATATGTATAGCTTACATCAAACTGTTATTGATGAGCAAATGGATAAATATTAGATACGTATTGTGGTTTCATTTGCCCCCAATTTACTGGGTACACACTCATTATCTTTCATGAATTGTACTGTGTCACATAAACGTTCACTAGTATGTCGTGTGTACAATTTTTGATTTGTTAATGGTTGAACATTTGCTAGCCATGTATGGGTATAACTGTTAGTTTGAAAAAATCTTGGAAATTAGTAGTCATTTAAGTGTTTTAACTTACTAGACGTAGGTAGTACGCTTCAGCTTATAGATGTATGATGCAGCTGTACCTATAAGCTACGCCTTTGAAATGATAATAACGTGTAAGTATTAACCCGCGGAATATGAAGTGTTCCATGTTCACTGATATCCATGCTAAGTAATGCTTAGCAAAAGCGACTAATTAAGCTTGTATTTGTCGACGTAATATTGGAATCTCAGCTGTAACTTGTTAGCGTTCACACATCCTATGCATTTATCCATAAATCTGCAATCACCATCAATGACATTCAACTCAAGTCTCAGAATGTGCATAACTTCTTATTTCTTGAACTGTCAATAGTTCATAAGTCATAAGTATTACTATAACAGGTAACATTATGCAAGCTGCATAGCCGTTTTATAACTTTAGTCGACAACCCCATAACCAGATCTCCATACTTAAATCATTGAGTATCATTAATTCAGTGAATAAGTTCTCAGTAGAGTATTAAGCTTTACATTGGAGCGATGTGCAACAGCGAACTAAATTTAGGGGCGACTTCCGAGCTGAGCCCCCACTTGGCTCCTGGCTCCTAGAAGACGTGAGCCTAAGCTTACTGACAGAGTGCCTACTTGTTAGTCGTCAACGAAGACACGATCGCCTTCAAGTCCTCAGAAGTGACCGAGTCTCAACTCCAAACTTTGAGGGCAAATCAATGTTTATCCTTTGACAGCAGTTGGTAACTTTGGTAGGCGGTTATGCAATTGAAACAGGCCGAAGCTGAACTGCCGCTATGCGCCGCAAAAATCGAGCATTGATTTCATTGATTCACTGACTTAAACAATAACGTCTGATGAGTGACGCAATGGAAGTTGGAACTAACCTTAACTGTTGAAAATAACCAAACTTAGCTGTACAGCTCGACCTAACAGTAGCTATCTTTCGAGTCATCAATCACAAAAGATCAGCCCTCGGTTAACTTTTGGATAGTCGCTATCCTATAGCAGTCCAGTGGGAGTTGTGAGTAATCATTGACTGGCGACTGTAAGAAGTCTACTAGTGACTAGTAACTAGTGAGTCAGTGCAGTCGCGACTCGGTAGTTGGCGCAGAACTCTTCTCGGCGAAGCCCACTTTTTCACTTAACATTTCTGTTCTCACCATCAGTACATCGCTGCATGAAGCTTAACTTTACAAGCAATTTGAATTATAAAGCTGCTTAGGTGAAAATATACTGAAACTGAAAACTCAAAACCTACAGCATCCTTTGCCATCACCTCATCACCATTCACCATTCACCATTCACCATCCTACAAAACCCTGTTCAATACCCCAGCACATCGAACATCTTTTTGAACAAGAACATTCGGTTAGTTGCATTTTTCACTATAAGAAGTCCCAAGGGTAACATATAGTGTATAGTACAAGTTGGCCTTCAAAACCACTTTTTCTTCAATTTTGGAACCCATATTTTCCAGATGTCATCCAGCACTAGAGAGCCTGAGCAAAGCGATCCCTTCAAGAAGGTTCATCACAGAAAGAAGCACAAAAACTCCAGATTAGGTACGTTATTTTATTGCGATATCATTCGGATTTCATGAAACTAATTCTTTGCCCCCAGGGTGTCCTCAATGTAAACAAAGAAGAATAAAGTGTGACGAAACTCTTCCCTCTTGTTCGAAATGTCAATCCAGAGCGGTAAGTGTTCTTCTATTCCTGCATTCATAATTGCAGTGGTATACTAACTTCATCAATAGCTAAGATGTGGATATTTAGACTATTCACCAAGAGAGATTGAGCTGATACTATTATCACATTGGGAAGCTGAAGGCTCTGATCCTGATAAAATGCCATTTGCTCCACAACAACCGTATCCTCAAAATTTCCAGTACTCATCTGATACTTCTATGTATTACCAACGCCAACAACACCATCAGCAACGACAAGTGGCACTAAATCTTGAGTATCAACACAACTATCATGACATTCAACCGCATTCTCAGTTTATCATACAAAAACAGCAACAATTGGCTTATATGCAGCAACAGCCATATTATGAGCCCATCTTTTTGCAGAATCAAGCTCAACAGTACCACCAACCTACCATTAAGGTGACCCCAGCTTTAACTAATCCTACGGATGATCCCAAGCAGAAAAACGCCCCTACTCAAGAACAAACTTTATCAGAAGCCCGTTTAGCTCAGAAGCTTGTGAACAACAAGGCGAGACAGATAAGAGAGATAAGCGCTCTTCAGTCAGAACAGTTCGAAAAGCGTCAGGACGAAGGTAATGCCGCTGACAAAATGTTGCATCCAATTATGACATACTATGAGGATTCCGATGTCAGCACGGCCCATGGATCTTTCGACAGTGCATTTGATGATGTTACCCCAAATACAGAGGACGATTATCAAAGAAAACCTAAACGACAATATCATGAGCTAGAAGTTGAGCTAATATCACATCGCTCTACAGAACCGCAACTAGACTTACAAAAGTACCAAGAGTATTTTGGAGAAACTATTGTTAACGTGTACGCTAGAATATTCTTATGGAAAGAAATACATAGAAGGCTCACAAGATCTTGCACTGATCCATACTGTTTTAAGGCACTAATGGTTCAAGGTATAGGCCCTTTGCTGCCATCCTATCCAGAGTTATCTATTTACTTCCTGAGTTATAGAGGCTCCATTATGAAACACGTCTCACAAGAACTTTCCAACATAAGCGACTCGAATGCCGATGGTTTGTTGATTCTTGCTAGTATTTTGAACAACTCCTCGGTGTTCTTAGAAGATCAAATCACACTGAAAGACTATTTTTTGTTAGCAACCGGTCCTGGTGCATTGTTGAGAGAAGCTTTTAAAAACCCTTCTGCATTCCCTAAATCGTTTGTGAAATTGAAGAATCATGCAGATGGTCTACTTTTTACTGCGAGATACGCATGGACTCCTCAATATAACCATAAGGTCCTCTTCGAATTTTTAGAAGTTGTTGAAGAGTTTGGTTCAACATATATCGAGAATGAAGGTTTTCTAAACGATGATGATGTTATGGTTCAGCAGTATAGATCAATGATTGAATTCATTAGATACTGTATTGATTTTCTGGAGACGGATGAATCTTCTAATGAGGTTCTAAGATATCCAGTCAAGAAATTATTCAAGATGACTCAAAGGTGGTATAAAATTTTCCCATCAGAGTGCTTCACTTTGGGCTCAAAAACTCCTGAAATTGAAAAGACATTTTATGTATTTTGGTTTGTATTGATGGAGCTGGTAGAGGTTGTCCTAGTTGGCTGTCGTTACCTTTTTACGTTCTTTCTTGATGGTTACTATCTGATGTACACTTTTGACAAAAACACAGTACTGACGGGTATGACTGATGAGAAACTGATACACTACATCAATTATTCTTCCAGAATTATTGCCTTCTTCTATAGAAGAAATGCTTATATATTGAGAAACACCATATTGAATGACCCTTGGCCGAAACATATGAAAGGAGCTGACAGGTTTAAAGCAAGACCAATAGACATATCAGAACGTTACATAACTCGATTTCAAGACACCATAATCAAAAAAGTGCATTATCCAACAGAGTCTTTCAATCATAACGCTACAAGTGATGGCAACTACTATAGAAAGAATTCAAAGGAAGAAGATGTCTCAGAAATGACTTCAAGTTTTTCAAACTTTTTAATGACGCACAGTTCAAGCATGGAAGAACTTCCTGAAAAGATTGATTTTGTGAATGGTATCAACCCAAAGACATCTTTGCTTCTTGATGATTTTGACCCAAGGTACATCGATCAAATTTTTAACGAAAGAATCATATTCCCTTCTGCTACAGCTGAATTTCTCGACAAGTATATTGAAGATATCAGGCTGATTATTCAAATGGGATCAGACCCTTATCAAGGTGATAGTGAATCTGATTAATGATTTTTATGGACAATATTCAAACATTGACCCATGCATGTAGAACTCGGTATCTCTTATAACGGTGCGTTTTTAGATCAAGTTGGTCTATAGCATTCACTGTATTTGTGCAATATTCATCTACTCTACTCTAGTAGTAACCACATAGCTATAATCCCTCATTCGCAGCTTTTAAGTTCACAGCTTTTAAGTTCGCCTCGCCTGCAGGGAACCTTAACTGCTTTCTGCAGGCTTGTGCATAGATGAACGTTAGCTTTTTCAAATTGCAGCCTGGTAAGCTACTAAATGGTAGTTGTTATTTGTTAACTGTTAAGTGATAATTATCATCATTTGAAATTGATGGTGTGAATGAAGCTCAGCAATCAGAAGTAGAGCTATCTAAGATGCTTGGTGGGTTTTGTTGTTCTTTTGAATATCTTGACTGCACCAGCTCCATTTGATCTACAGAAAATCCAACCTCTGCGCGTGCTCGCTCTGGAGTGAGGCCAAGCCTGCTTAGGGATACTTTTTGGTCAGAGACTCAGTGCCCAGACTCCAGACTCCAGATGCAAGAGCAAAAATGACAGTCTGAACTCTGAACTACTGAAGTCTAAAGCAAACCTTAACTGTTAAAGCTTTAAACCAATTGAGCCCTCGCGGAATATTTTTTTGTATTGTTCTCTCTTTCACTAGCATGATCAGCGCAGATCTATGTCTGTTTAGCATGATTTCATTAAAGGGTGCAACAGCACACTACACACAGCTCCTACCCTACACTTCACAAACTAGTACAGTGATGAGCATCTTGCAGCAAAATTACACTTCTGAGTGATAATATACCTGAGCTTTGTGCCTCAGATATAGCTGTGCCTTATATACGAATATTAATGTTCTTCAACTTAACTAGTGTTCATGTCCAGCACTGACCTGCTTGATGATGTTGAACCCTGGTCGGTGTTTCAGGAGATATCACTTAATCTTATCAGTCATGTAGTAATTAGCATTCATGTGCGTCCACCATTAAATATTTGTGCATTAAAGCTTCGCATATTTATTGCATTAGATGAAGTGAATATTACACCTCATCACCACCACACTCATTATACTATTAAGATATATATATTGACATGTAATCATAAATATAAAGTTCGAATGAGATATGTGTCTGCCCTCATGAATATGTTTCTTTGATTACGTCTAGCAGCTCTATTATAAGATGACGACGTTATTAATTTATAGCTGCAGCGTAAACGCTGTCTCCAGATCAATTACCACCTACTTGTTTTATATTTTTGGTATATAAGCTACTCACGCCTATTGTAGGGTATTAGAACTAGCATCAATTAACAATATGATTAGTATAATAGCTGATCAGCAGCTTAATATACTCATATGTACTAGCTGAATAATCGCATGCAATATAATGAAGTTAATTTCCTCCTAATTAAAAATTTGGTAGATAGTTGCAACTTGCAGGACATTTTTATATTATATTTCCTTGAGGTGGCTACAATTGTGCTATAAGCCGTAATTACTAGATGTGCAGTTATTACTTAGCTATCGCGGCCTGCTACTACAAGTGGTGAGTATTAGCAATTACAGCGCTGCCAGCAGCGCCTCAATATGTTTATAAATCAAATATATATTAATGTATAACAGTACACTATGCATATTGTGCTAGATAGCTCTCCGGCAAATAATAAACACGCATTTGGGTATAATAAGATTTATATTTATAAATATATTGTCAGCTCATCAATCTCGACATACAAAGACGATACTAAGGCTGTAAACCAACAAACAGGTCGACACTATACTCAATATCATTTTATAACGTAATCGCTTGAAAGCTAGTACAAGCTAACCAATTTTGAGAGGTTACTATGCACATAACCACAAAACCTCAGGAGCCACTGGGCATTTTTATTATATGCAACTATATGCAGTGATATATTTATATTTATCGGAGTCACAGTACTCTCCGGCCTCTATGGGTAAAGTCTAGGCACTAACTATTTTATCTATATAAAGATATAAAGTCATATTCATTGTATATTTATTCCTTCATTACATAACATAAACTTTAAACAAAGAACCACTGGTTGAGTCGTTATAATGAACACTGACGGCTCACTTTTTTCAGGACAGGCTCAGATATTGACTAAAACTAAGATCACCAGAAAGAAACACAAGAAATCAAGAAATGGATGTCCCGAATGTCGCTTGAGAAAAGTTAAATGTGATGAGACGTTACCAGCTTGTATGAAATGCTGCAATAGGAACGTAAGGTGTGGGTATCTAGACTATACTGAGAGACAAATTGAATTGGTCAGACTAACTCGTTGGGAGGCAGAGGGCTCTGATCCAAATAAGATACCGATAAAGGCACAGGAGTTCAATCCAACCAAAGATGTTGTTATAGTTAACACACAAAAAGACGAGAGTTTTCAAAATCCTGAATCATCTGAATCACTTTGTTATAAATCATCAGTTCTTGATTTTGTTAGTAGTGAGCCAACGATCTTATCATTGATGAAACATAGAACTATTATACCATCACCTGAAAAAAATGATTATCCAAGTTACTTTAATGAAACATACTCAAGTTTCACTGCTAGAGTGTTAATAAGAGCTTTGATCTCAAGCCATTTACTAGTCCCATCTTTCAAGCATGAAACAATTTTTGAAGGGGCATTGCTTTTTGGTTATGGCGCATTTATTCATAAATATCCTGATCTTGAAATACCATTTCTCACACTGCGTGGTTCATGCATTAGTTTTCTTTTGAAAGAGCTCTCTGATATTAATGACAATAATGCAAATTACTTGTTATACCTTGCTGTTATTCTGGATATAACAACTGTGTTTTCTAGAGATAAGATTAGTTACAGACAACATTTCCAATTCTCTACTGGTCCTCTTTCCCTTCTTCATAAGATCTATGAGCAGCCGCACAATTTCCCCAAAACTTTCCCAATAGTGAGAACGTATGGTGATTTAATGTTGTACACTGCAAAGTATGTTTGGGTGCCCCAATATAATACTCAAGTACTACACGAGTTCGATTCTGTTGTAAAAGAGTTTGGTGCCAAATATATTATCAATGCAGTTGATGGTGAAGAGCTTAAGTCTCAATACAACGATCTAATTGAAATCCTCACATTCTGCTTGGATCTTACACAGAATTATAGATCGCAAGATCTAGTTTTAAGATACCCTATTGATAAGTTATACGAATTATTTCAGCGATGGTACTCTGTTTTCCCATCTGGTTGTTTGACTATGGGGTCGGATACACCAGCACTGCACAAAGTGTTCTACGTCCTGTGGATGACTTTGCTGAAATTGTTAGAATCTATTATTATTAGTTGTCGTTATATTTTTTCCTTCTTTTTAGATGGGTTTTTTCTGATTTACCCATTCAGGAGAGAGGTCATTGAGAAAGGAATTGATCCTAATTTGATGTATTACTTCAATTATTCATGTCGTATAATTTCATTTTTTGACAGAAGGATGTGCTATGTCATGAGAAATACCACTCTAAGTGATCCAATACCTATCTTTCTGCACTTGAAAGATCGTTTGAAAGCTCGTCCATTAGATATTCATGAGAAGTGCATCACAAGTTTTAGAGACACCGTGATTAAGAAAATGCATTATCCTAGGGAATCCACTTCATCAACAAATTTGACTTTAAACTCTCCAAAGGTTTTGAACTATTACGTCACTTCAACCAAGGAGGATGATGATGATTTCTTGGAAGTACTCAATGATGCTGATCTTTCAGAAATTGAATCGGTTGATTTGGAGAATAATATAAATAAGACTACATCATTATTACACAATGACTATGATCCAAGATTCATTGACCCAATATTCAAGGGTAAAGTTGCGTTTCATAAATCAGATCTGGAGTTCTTTGATAGGTATATAGAAGACAGGAAGCTGATCTTACAGCTATAATGAGCTAAGTAATATATGTCACAGTGCTTGAAGCATCACCTTGTTTGTGAGTAAATCTACCTTTCAGTTTTTCTGTGTTAGCAATAAAGCTGCTGTTCACTATATTTGGCCAGCTTGGGGCTCTTACTCTGGCAACTGCTGACTACTGACTACTAGTGTACTAGTGTGACAGCAATTTGGTCGTCAACCCTTCACTATATATTGTGATTGTGATACTACTTGTCAGTTGCAGTCTGCAGAGAACATTACCCTGCTTGCAAGGGACTGGCAGCTCTGCCTCTGATCAAAGGCGAGGCGGTGACAAAGTGCAGCGTCTGAGATGGCAGAATGGGTTCCGACTTCCGTCACGGGCATTTCTGTCAAATATTTTAGCATGAACCACTATTTGGGATCCCGAATAGTTTTTTTCTTTGATCTACAAAGATTGCTCAAAAAAAGAACATAGCTCACAATAGGAGCATTTTTGTTTGTCCTCAACTATCGATTGTTGGCACCTAGTAGTGAATCGGCTTATCCCAAGATTTTGTGCACATTTTTGTTTCTTTACCTCTCCTGCTGCCTTATGTTTCTTCCTACATTATAGATCAATCTAAATAACCGAATGATGATGGATGATACTAATTCAGAAAATTCCAGTCTTGTGGTCACTCCTGAAACTTCGACTACTAAACTGCCGAATACTCGCAAGTCCCATAAGAAATCAAGAAATGGCTGCTTACAGTGTAAGCTGAGGAAAGTTAAATGTGACGAGACATTACCATCATGCTTGAAATGTATCGCTAGAGGAGTGAGGTGCTCATATTTGGACTATTCACAAAGACAATTAGATTTGATTAGACTGGCTCATTGGGAAGCTGATGGCTCAGATCCAAATACAAGCCCTGTGCTTGCTCAACAGCATAATCGTGACGTTCATTTGATAGATATGTCTAGTAATGGAAGGGATAAGTTTAAAATGCATTCACCATTACCTGGCAATAATGATTTTAGAAGATTTATCTCAAATCAGAGGCTTGCCAATAAAGTCCATTTAAACAGTGATTTTCATGGGTTTTATATTCCTCTTGTTAAACATCAAAAAAATGAACCTCAAGTGGATGTGGCGAAGTATCCTCATTATTTCAATGAGACATTTGCTGATTACACAATGAGAGCCCTTGTCAGAAAAGACATTTACAACCAGGTTATTATGGCTTCTTCTAACATTATGGCTTTCTATAGGCTAATGATAATGGGTTATGGTCCTCTTCTTTCATCAAATCCTGAACTTCAAAGAAAGTTTCTAAAACTTCGCGGTATCTGCATCAATATCCTTCTTAATGAGTTAAATGATATAAATGATGACAATGCTATCCCTTTATTAGGTCATGCGACAAGTCTAGACGCTTCTGCTGTTTTCCTCAAAGGTAAGCTAAGCTATGAACAACATTTTAAGCTATCATTTGGACCAACTTCAATTGTTCAGAAAGTATACCAAAATCCTTCCAAGTTTACCAAATCACTCCCAACTCTGAAATTCTATGCAGATGGGATGTTGAACACTCTAAAATATGTCTGGATTCCGCAATATAATCACGCAGTATTCTATGAATTTCGTGATGTGGTCCAGGAATTCAGCTCAAGGTATGAATACACAGAGGTTTTCAAATCAAAATTAATTAAGCATAATAACAATCTGATTGAATTTATTGGCTTTTGTCTTGACTTAATTGAAAATCATAGGATCCCGCATCAGCTTCTAAGATATCCTATAGAAAAGTTGTTTGAGTTGTATCAACGTTGGTATGCTATCATCCCATCAGAACTTCTTGTGCTTGATCATATTACAGAATTATCAGCCATTGAGAAGGTGTTTTTTGTGTTTTGGTTCACTCTTTTGAAGCTTTTGGAATCTGTCCTTTCAAATACGCGATATATTTTTTCTTATTTTTTGGATGGGTTCTACCTAACAGATACCTTCAAAAGGAAAAATATTGATAAATACCTTGATGAAAATGACGATCTCAGATGGTACTTTAACTATTGCTGCAGACTGATTTCATTTTTTGAGAGAAGAATGGTAATTATTTTAGGTAATAAGATATTCCGAGAGCAAGAACCCATATTTCTCCATTTGAAGAATAAGTTGAACACCAGATGTTTGGATATCCATGAGATACCGATTACCAGCTTCAAAGATACAGTCATAAAAAAATTTCATTATCCTTCAGAATCAACAAAGTTGCTAAATTATCGAACAGAAGAATTATTGAATCATTATATGACCAGTGAACATGCTGTTAATGATACGCTATCAGAAAGTATAAAAGAGCTCGGAAATTTCGACGCCGAAAAGGAAGAAGTTGATTTATTGAATGGCATCAATAAGGAAACCTCATTACTCTTTTCAGACTATGATCCAAGGTTCTCTGATCTCATATTCACACAACCTTTCAATCTTCAAGAGTCGCCTTTGAAATTTATCGATAAGTATATTGAGGATAGGACTTTGATAGTGAAAATGATCGTTAGTGATAAAAAATAAGATATTACACAAACGAATGTTGATCGATGAGGCCGAAGTTGTCATGCTTGATCCAGGATTGTTTACACTTTACACCAAAGATATTGTAATTTACCTAAAACAGCCGGGACTTGTGATCACTTGAGAGTTGAGGCTCATGTAACACTATTTTTAAGCTGTTTTTAGCTGTATATGTATATGCTGTTTATGAAAAGTACAGTTTCATGTGGTAAAAACTACATCATATCCATGTAGATGTGAAAATCAGCGAACCTTTCGATGTGGATGATGAAACAAATCATGAAATGCATAACTGTGTCTGTTGACTGATCATCTGGGCAAATGTAATTAATAAACAGAATTGAAGGCATCAAGGTCCCAATTCTCAGAGAGAATGTCAGATATTATTCAATTTGTAGTACCCCTGAATATTTATCAAAGAAGCTTAATGTGTGTATATTATGCACTAGTACCATGCGAATAATTAGTGTAACTAGGCCGGTTCATCAGCTCCGTTGTAGGAAATTCGACTATATTTGTATTGAGAAAGATATATTTCCAACTAGTTATTGACAGATTGCCGACGCAAGTCCAGATTAGCACTAGAAATAGCGGACCCTAGAGTTGCTCATAGGAAGCAGAGAGTATAAAAGAGCTCCGCTATCCACCGTTTTGTATTGATTGTATATTAAAAAGCACGTTATTTGAAGAACTTCTCTTGTACTACAAGCCCTCGATCATTACAATATTATCATAAATATATATATGCTCCCAATGCGATAAATTAATATAACTACGATAATCTACAACTAGTGGCTACAAGGTATATATATACACCCTTTTCTCACATATTACGTACCTTTAAAGTTATACGGTCAACGTATTTTCCAGGACGTCACATCGTTACATAATTAGCTCATATTATTAAGCAAGCTACCTCTATTAGCGGTCAGTAAGCTAAGCCATACCGTCACCACCAATATGCATGTCATAATTGCCCCGTAAGTTCGTATGTTAGGTATCCTCATAAGGTTATTACAAACTCAAGCAGCTAAACATGAAGGTCGGGGTTAGGATTCAGGGTCTTCGGTTGAATTATGTAGCTCAAGTCTATACACACAATGATGCGAGAATAAGATTAATTGATGATCAAAAATTAACATCCACCGTTTGGATCATGAACCGTTGACATTACTTACATCTTTCAGCAGGTGCCTAGTTGCTACCCTAGTGAAAGGAAGTCAATCATTGCATCAGCCTTCTAAAATAATTTGAACTAGCAGGCATCTAGACACTTCCCACTCAACCGCTAATATCCGGTAGTGAAGTGAATAGAGAATGTTAGGTCAGTTGAGGTAAAGGAAAGAGCTAATCGATTGTATTATCAGAGAAAAGTACAGCTTAACAGATTATCATTTAACGCCCTGTCGTTCCAGTTCCTGAGCAATATGGAAATGAACAACTAAATTGCTAAGGCAACTTCTAAAATCGCAGACCTTGTACTGCATAGTAGTATAGTATATCAGTTAATAGAAATGTTGAATGTTGGGTTCCATTAAAGGAGTCAAATTGTTGTTAAATGATGGTGCTGACTGCTGGGTGCATGATGACTATGACTATCGATCGATCTTGTGTGGGCATTTTCCTCTTCGAAAATAGAAGTGCCGTTTTCCTAGAGAATTTAGTACCTGTGGTAGTTGATCTTTAACAGGGATTCAGCCGGTAATGTGTTGCTAAGAAAAATAAACATATGACCTTAACTTATCCATATATGCACTTACCTGACGTATATGGTGGATGGTTAGAGTTGACAGCCCTAATTCTATATGTTATTAGCTACACCATCGATTGGTGAGTGGTGATTGGAGAATGATATTGGTGTTGTATGGAGTTCATTGGTTCTACTTAATGCTGCGTGCTCTGGATTTTGATTTGTTCGCTTCGTTGAAGGGTCGCTGGCGCATATGCGAAGATCGAAAATCAAATGAGTGCGATGTGCTATGGCCTATAAAACTCAAGAGATCCAATTCTTGAATCTTATAGTTCTGAATTTGACTTCCAGCAACATAGCTGGCGATTGTCAAAGATCGTCTTTGATCCTCTTTGGTGAAACTTCCACACGCGACTCTAACAAAAACAAACCACAATAACACAATAACACAAGCTTTCTATTTTTACACCATAAGAGATTGAGGGCACATTGAGCTGCCAGTAACTAAAAGTATCCGTACCTAGCATACAGTAATGTAACACAAATTATAAGTGGCACTCTTTTTTAATGTTTTTCGTTATTCGCTAAAATAGTTTAGCGAAAAAGCTTTTACCTAAAATATCACATTCCCCTGATTTATCTTGCAGATATCTGCATATTTGATGCTTAACGATGTAACCTTCGAGATTGAATAAAGATAATTGATCAGTCAAAGCTCATCTGTCAATAACTTTGGTACCAGTACTAGTTTTTACTATTTCCAACACCAAGGCTCGACACTAAAGCTGGCTGAGCTTTACAATTGTCCTTCTTGTTATTTAATGGTTCTGCGAAGAAACTATTTAAGAAAGTCAAGGGTCGAAGGGAAAACCTCCAAATTTTGTCCTAAGCACCACAAACATGTAACAACTCTGACAAAGTTTATGAGCAGTGTGAGTACTAATAGTAAATACTAGGTATTAATATCAAATATGCATGTACCCTGATGCTACACTAAAACACGCCAATCAT
This sequence comes from Wickerhamomyces sp. yHMH617, assembly GCA_030571115.1. Lineage (NCBI taxonomy): Eukaryota > Fungi > Ascomycota > Saccharomycetes > Phaffomycetales > Wickerhamomycetaceae > Wickerhamomyces > Wickerhamomyces sp. yHMH617. The sequence goes on along the minus strand of JAJLXD010000001.1, from coordinate 501,929 downwards.
CATTTTGTATTTTCTGCTTACATGCTGCTGCCACGCGAAACGCAACACTTGGATTGATTACCGTCTCTGATTCGGGTAAGACTTGAAAGTCAAAGAGCAGTTTATGTAGCCGTGAGATCTCAACTATATCAACGAATTAGGCAAGATTTACACGAATTAGGTCGCGCTTTTACTCTGTTAATCGTATGCCAAAGCCCAAGGCCTGCGAACTGGGGTCGCAAGGAAAGCTTAAATTTAGGTGAAAGTGAAACCATGAAGTTCACTTGAAGTACAAGTGCACAGCTGGTTCTGACTTCTGACTTCTGATCTTCTGAGCTCTTGGTCTTCTGATCTTCTGGTCTTCTATGTAGTACAAAAACTCAAAATAAATCTAATCAAAATGAAGGGTATCTGGTATTCAGTGTCTAATCACTAATCACTTGCTGCTGCAAGGGTAAGGTTCTAAAGAGTAATAAAACTTTAGGCGAGTGCCCAACGGCCAACACCATTTAATTGAATCTTTCCTCTTCTAGTAGTTTTCTTGAGTGAGCTGGCTTTGAAAGTTGACTGCATACATATGCAGCATTTCTTGGTGCATTTAAGCACAAACCATGAAATCCGATCGACTAACGAAAGTGGAAAAAAAAAAAAAAAAAAGAGTAATGAGGAAATCAAAACAATGCTAGTAACCCTTGAAGCTCAAACATCAACCTCTTTGAGTTAAATTATGGACATTCTTACGCGTCAGTGCCCATCCATTCCCTGGACTATATATTGAAGTGATTTCCACCAATTCTAAATGGCTCCTTCTCTTCTGACAATCCATTAAGAGCAAGTCGAAGACATTCATTCGTTTAACCATGAGACTTCAGTTCTTCTTCTCTTCACTTGTTTTATGGACATTGACTCTTGCTCAATCATCTGTTGCTTCAGATGCCTCCAGCGTTGCTTCCCCTGTTCAAACAGGTAATATTCAAACCGTAACAACTGCTCTATCTTTCGCTCCTACCTCCGCAGCTGAAGTCTGTGAATATAGTTCTGCTTCTATCGTGCTAAACGGTAAAACTGTTGATTATCTTTACGAAATAACTGCTGAAACAATCACTTCTAAAGCTGGTTTGGTCACCCAACCATACCGCTCGTTCACTGTCACTTGGTTCTTGAAATTTCAAGAAGCTCTTGAAGGTGATTCATTCAAGGTTTATCAAGCTGCTCATGATATCAAAGATGTCAGCGGTGTTGTCAACTTAGAAGAAGGTTCTGCTATTATATCGTACCAGATCCACCTATCTACTTTATCATACCTGGGTGACGTTATTGACTTTTGTATCTTGGAGTACGTTGCTTTCCAATTTACTGCAAATGAAGAATACTACCTATTATACACTGCTGACTTGGCCTCAGGTATTGTCCGTGTTTTGGAACAAACTGTCTGTGGTGTTTTGACCTTATTGGACTGTCCTGTCTACAGCGGTAACGTTGGGTTCGAATGTAATGATTTGAAATCATTTTCTTCTGAATGTTCAGCTACCATTTCTTCTGCTTCGGATGCATCATCTGCTTCAGCTACCTCTTCTGGTGCACTTTTATCTTCCTCTTCTGCTTCTGCTAGTTCTTCTGGATCCTCATCAGCTGGTTCTGCTTCTGGATCCTCATCTGCTAGCTCTCTTACTGGTTCTTCAGGAGCTTCCTCCGCTACGGGTTCTTCAGGAGCTTCTTCAGCAACGGGCTCGTCTGGTGCTTCCTCAGCTACTGGTTCTGACTCTGGATCTGCTTCATCTGGATCATCAGTTCCAACCCCAGTCACATCCGGTATCGTAACAGTTACTACTCCATTGGTGCCACCATCTTTATCTGGTGAAGTATGTGAATATTCATCCGGTGTTGCTCCGTTAAATGGTAAAACTTTAGATTACTTCTATGAAGTTACTGCCGAAACCATCACTTCTAAAGCTGGTCTGGTCACACAACCATACCGTGTTTTCACTGTTACCTGGTACTTGAAATTTGAAGAAGCTTTAGGAGGTGATTCATTCGAAGTATATCAAGCTGGCCACGACATCAAAGATGTCACTGGTGTTGTTAATTTAGAAGAAGGTTCTGCCATCATCACATACCAAGTCGCCCTATCTACTTTATCATACTTGGGTGATGTTATTGACTTTTGTATTTTGGAATACGTTGCTTTCCAATTCACTGCTGATGACGAATATTACCTTTTCTACACTGCTGATTTGGCTTCTGGTATTGTTCGTGTTTTGGAACAGACTGTCTGTGGTGTTTTGACCTTATTGAACTGCCCTATCTACAGTACTAATATCAACTTCGATTGTGACTCATTCAAGAGCTTTGAATCCTCATGTGGTATTTCCTCTACCGCTGTTTCTTCTTATGAATCGAGTTCAGCTTCTGCCAGTGCTTCTGACAATGGTTCCGGCTCGGCTTCTGGCTCGGCTTCTGCTTCAATTACTGAAACTGCCTCTGAGTCTGCCACCGGATCTGGCTCTGAATCTGCTTCTGAATCTGCTACTGCATCATCTTCTGACAACGGTTCTGGTTCCGAATCTGCTACTGCATCATCTTCTGACAACGGTTCTGGTTCCGAATCTGCTACTGCTTCGTCGTCTGATAACGGTTCTGGTTCCGAATCTGCTACTGCTTCGTCGTCTGATAACGGTTCTGGTTCCGAATCTGCTACTGCTTCGTCGTCTGATAACGGTTCTGGTTCCGAATCTGCTACTGCATCATCTTCTGACAACGGTTCTGGTTCCGAATCTGCTACTGCATCATCTTCTGACAACGGTTCTGGTTCCGAATCTGCTACTACATCATCTTCTGACAATGGTTCTGGTTCCGAATCTGCTACTGCATCATCTTCTGACAATGGTTCTGGTTCCGAATCTGCTACTGCATCGTCGTCTGACAATGGTTCTGGTTCCGAATCTGCTACTGCATCGTCGTCTGACAACGGTTCTGGTTCCGAATCTGCTACTGCTTCGTCGTCTGCCTCAGCATCTGAATCGGGTTCCTCAACAGCTTTGCCAACTCCAACTATTATTGGTTACTTCTTGAATGGTCAACCACATTGGGAAATTATTGTTCCAGGTGCAAATGGACCATGGTCTAAAGTTGAAATTACCGGGGAAAATCCTGAAACTTTATACAAATTCGTTTCTCAACAATTAACAGTTGATGGTGAAGATGTTGATGCTTCTACTTCAACAATCGATGACTCTACTTACGCCGTTTCATTTGATTCGCCAATTGACGAAGACTCTACATTGGTGTTGCAATTAACTACTACCAGAGAAGGTCCATCTCCATTCACTAACAACGCTCATGTCGTTATTACTACTCCTGATGGTCTCAGAATTGTCAAGAGAGCTACTGTTTCATTTGATTTAACAAACACTCTAAATGATGATGCAACTGGATCTGGATCTGACTCTGCTACCGGCTCTGCTACTGATTCTGCTACTGATTCTGCTACTGGTACTGGCTCTGCTACTGGTACTGGTAATGGCTCAGGTTCTGGCTCCGCTACTGCTACTGTCTCCACTGGTCATACTTTACCAAACCCATACACAACTACCTACACTGATGAAAATGGTTCAACTGATACTGGTATTGTTTCATACTACTCAACTACTGATTCTACATCTGATTTTGCAACTGGTACAACCACCATTCCAGAAACTGTTCCATATCCATATACCACTACTTATAATGCTGACGGTACTACCAAGACTGGTATTGTCTCATTCTACCCAACCACTGATTCATCTGATGACTTCGCTACAGGTACCACCACCATTCCAATTATTGTTTACACCGTTACTGATGTCCACAGCAACGTTGTCTCCTTAACCGTTACTGTTCCATGTGAAACTGCTACTACTACAAATGCTGCTGGTAGCTCCGTAACCAACGTCATTACTAAAGCTGGTACTACCAACTTAGCTGGTGAAGCAACTGTTGTCACCGCTACTTCTGAAATTCATGTTGCGACAGTTACTGTGTCAGGCGAAGTTAAAACTGTCACTGTCACTGTCCCATGTGCTTACACTGAAGCTTCTACCAAATCTAATGGTGAAACAGTCACAAATGTTGTTACATACTACCCAACCACCAATCCATCTGGTTCTATTGAAACCGGTGTTACTACCATTCAAGTTACTGAAACTGTTACCTACACAACTGCTGGCGAAAGCAAGACTGGTGTTGTCAGCGTTTCCACTTCCACTTCTGGTTCATCCGAAGTTGATGTCACTACTACCCTTGAGGTCACACAATATGTCACTGGTACTACTCAAGGTGTTTCCATTGCCTCCAACTACACCACTTCTGGTCAAGCTTCAACTTACGCTACTGCCTCTGAGTATGAAGGTTCTGCTTCAGGTTCATTCGCTAGTAGCTGGATTGTTTCATTATTGTCTTTGTTTCTGGTTGCTAGCTTTTAATCAGTTTGATTATTGATTGCATAGCATGGCAACTGTGTTTATTCACATTCCGCATGTTTACATCTTCTCCGTCGTTTCCTGGTATACAATCTAATCATCATGGTCAATTTCGACTATGTGATGTTACTAGATGTTTGTTCTTTGTGGTGCCACTTTAACGCCATATGATTTTTTGTTGATTGTCAGATTGCTTTTATACCATTTGTTTTAATTCTTAATCTATCATACTTAAAAATTGTCATGTTCTTGAATTCTGAGCTGGTTTATTACGAAAATGTTCTGTTGGTTTAATACCGTCATATTTACTAAATGATTCATAAAAAAACTTCAACTGTAGATTTTAGTCCTCTCTTTGGCGTTAGGTTACACTTCATGTCCTTAGCTAACGTCTTTCAAGGACAACCGTTACTACTAATGGATGATGACCTGAGAGTTAGCCTTATAACTTATGACTTTATGATCATACTGGCTATCGCTTTAGCAGCCCCTAGCCCTCAGGTCCCAGGTCCCAGGGTCCAGTCTTGGAAGTTTCTCAAGGCTTCACCTGTTCTTCTGCCTGCATGAATCTGCAGACCTCAACAGCAGTATTGTGAAGATTTAGTGAAGAATTTGGGGCATGAGTCCGTGAGTGCAGGTTATGGTCTTACTTACATTATGATTACCATTATATTCCACTATTTGCTACTTACAACTTAGTAACTCACTACTAGTACTTAGTACTAACTTAGTACTTAGTAACTTACAGTTAGACCTACAGTTACCACCTTGGTCCTTGCGAGTTGGGGCTTGTTAAGACTCCAACTGTCACACATTGCACAGTTAGCACATAATCTTCATAATCTTAGTTTTTAATCTTTATAATACAATCGATGATTCGATACTCGATACTCGATAGTGATACTACGTAACTCACAATTCAGAACTCACATCTCACAACCACAGGTCAATACTTCTACAATGGGCTGTGTTACTGAGAAATGGCAATTGACATGAAGAGAATGTGATGCATCAAGCATCCTTCATCAATCTGGTTGAGCCCAACAATCAATGCATAAAGAGAATTATTGTCCTTCCCATACTTTAATAAGCGATTATTGTTGCAAATTTTGTTAGTTCCTGACTCTGTGACTGACTTTGCTGGACTCTGGACTCTGGACTCTGGGCTGCAGACTGTAGACTGTAGAGTCGTTAGACCTGAACGGTAACCGGATTACGTATAGAATAAGCGTAGATTACTAGATTGGTCATGGGATTCATGACGATGGAATGATTTGGGGACTGGGAATCTGGGAATGTATGGTATGCTGTAACCTCTACTCAGTGAATCTGTACTCTGTAGTACTGTATGTACTCTGTAGTTTTGTTTAGTCTTTTAGGATGGGAATCGGGGACTCATGTATGTCCGGTGCAAGTGCGGCGGTGCCTGGTGGCTGCGAGTGCCGCTGCATGGCGCCCCAGGTACCCATAAGTTCCTAAAATATAGGTTATTTTGTAAGTTTACTGAGCCTCTGGCGGGGCTCCCCATTTATATTTCTTATAAACTGGTGCTCCACAGTCCGCAGTCGACAATAACATAAATCACAATCGGAGCCTAAGTGTAAGTCGAAAATGAATAACTACTTGGTATTGGTATTCAATTGGATCTTGGAAGTAATATTGTAGTATTGTTCTCTATCACAGCTTAGGTGGAGAATAGGATTTAAATAGGAGGCTTCAGCTTCCTTCGCCTGTTTCGCTGTTAAAGGGAGGTGCTTACAGTGCTAAGTTATATACAGCATTTTGTATTACTAGCACTGCTGAGTGTTTATTGTTTATAGCCTAATCAGGCTCTTAAAGATACTCACTATCTCTTTTAGTTAGTTACTTTAGAAAGTGACTGTGAGACTAGAGTTAGTACTTAGTACTAAATACTGAATACTGTGAGGTGATGGAACTTTCTCTTTAGGTTTGAAGATGCTTTTTTGAAGTGCTCTAGAAATCTTTTAGGTTACTTCCATGCACGAAAAAGCAGTTAAAACTTGCAATCGAAGGTTAGCGAGACTTTTAGTACGTACGTCTTTTCTATTTTCCTAGTCCTCGGTTCTGAGAGCCCTGAGCCTTCACCCAATAATTGAAAGTAAATTTACGAATTACTACTATAATAGACAAGTAATCCAATTTAAAAGAGTTTCTCTTTTCTTGTCTCTTTCTTCAGTTTTCGTCAGAGACTTCAGGAGTCATGTCTTCAATGGATGATCGCACTATAAAGCGGTATCATTCTCATACTCAGAGGAGTGATTCCAAGATTACACGAAGAAAGCACACAAAGTCCAAAGTTGGATGCCCACAATGTCGTGCTAAAAAGGTCAAGTGTGATGAATCGTTACCAGCCTGTTGGAACTGTACCAACAAGAACCAGAGGTGTGGGTATCTAGATTACGATGCCAGACAAATTGAGCTGGTACAATTAGCCCATTGGGAAGCTGAAGGTTCTGTCCCAGGAAAAATACCAGTCAGAGCTCAGCAATTTAATCCCACAAAACATCTTGAGGTATTGAACAAAGCACCTCCACCTTCATTCGGCAAATACTATATTCCTCCAGATCCACAGTACACTTATGCTCATCCTCCACCTCCAAGCCATCCTCATGGCCATATGGTCTTTCCTTACCATACAATTCTATCAACAGGGCACCTACAAGGATTCCCAACTCATGATAGTGATCACCAATACAATACAGTCCCACACAAAAACTTCATTTATAATCAATTAAACACCAGCTCACCACATCAATTAGATACCACTTCATCTCATCAAATTACGCCTCCTACTTCTCAGGTACATTCACCTACGAATCGCCCAGAAGATTTGTTCCCAGAACTGGCGACTGTTTATGGGCCTTTCAAGGCTATCCCTTTAAAACAGCAAGCGTTCAGGATACCATTAGTTTCACATAGCCATAATCGAATGAATCCAAGAAATTCTGAGAAATATCCTGATTTATACAGTTATTTCAATGAATCATCTTCCAACGGCCCAGTCAGAGAGTTTATGATACAAAGTTATTATGGTCAATTGACTTATTCAGGTGAGAGTATTTTAGTATTCTATGGATCTATCCTATTCGGCTGTGGTTCCTTCATGTCAAAGCATGCTGAACTAGAAAGCTACTTCTTGAAAATTCGTGGATTCTGCATCAAAAACCTACTCCGTGAATTACCGAGTGTTAATGATAAAAATGCGATTGGTTTGCTGATCCTTTCTACTGGATTGGACGTGTCAACAGTTTTTTTGAGAGATCGGTCAAAATATTCAGAGCATTTCAAACTATCAACTGGCGCAACCTCAATTCTTCATAAGATATATGAAGATCCATCAAAATTTCCAAAATCCTTTTCATATGCGAAGAGTTTCGCTGATTCTTTGCTCAGTACTACAAAATCAATGTGGGTCCCTCAATATAACCATAAAATACTGTTTGAATTTCTTGATGTGGTGAAGAGCTTTGGCGATAGTTTTGTTGATGAAAAAGATCCATATCTATCAAAACAATACCGCGACCTTGTGTCCTTTGTTGAGTTTTCACTAGACTTATTTGAGAATGAAAAATCAGAAAAGCACGTATTGAGATATCCAGTTAACAAACTATTTGAATTATTAAAAAAGTGGTATGCTATATTTCCATCTGAGTGCAATTTCATTGATTGTTGCACATTTCCAGTTACTAAAAAAGTTTTCTATGTTCTTTGGTTAACTTTACTGAAGCTATTGGAGTCAATTATCAACTGCTGCCGTTATGTTTTCTCCTTTTTTTTCGATGGATTCTTTTTTTTGAATCCTTTCCATAGAGAAAAGATTGACAAACTACTGAAAAAAGAAGGTTCCCAAGATCTTCAGTGGTTTTTCAACTACTCCTGTCGTGTAATTTCATTCTTCAATAAGAGGATGGTGTTTGCTATGGGAAACACGATGTTAAATGATCCAATCCCTATCTTCTTAAACGTTAAAGAGAGATTCAAGGCAAGATCTTTAGACATTCATGAAAAGTACATATACAGTTTCAAAGATACAGTGATAAAAAAGATACATTATCCGATTGAGTCTACAAATTTTGCAGCAGGCATGCAATCACCATCTTTGAATTACTTCAAATCATCCGATTCAAATCAAGAATTCGATCTGGATGGCTTAGATTTTACAGAAACTTTTGAGTCTGTTGACTTATTAGGTGATATCGATCAGAAATCATCACTTTTGCATCAGGATTATAATCCAACATTTGATAACGTTCACTTCACATTTCAAGAGGGAAGACTTGAATTTCTAGATAGATATATTGAAGATAGGAAATTGGTCGTATATCAAGCTCTTGAACAATAATTATGATTATATCAGTAATAATAATTCCAGTATTCATATAATCTATCCGACTACTTGTATTGAGAAAGATATATTTCCAGCTAGTTATTGACCGATTGCCGACGCAAACCCAGATTAGCACTAGAAATAGCGGACCCTAGAGTTGCTCATAGGAAGCAGAGAGTATAAAAGAGCTCCGCTATCCACCGTTTTGTATTGATTGTATATTAAAAAGCACGTTATTTGAAGAACTTCACTTGTACTACAAGCCCTCGATCATTACATTATGGTAGTAGCTTTGTGTGGCCATATACCTTCAAGGACTCGGAGCACCTTACTTCATTGGTACAATAACGTTCAAACTTCTGTTACACAATAATATGTGCCTTGATCCAAAGCCTCATATCCGAGCTTCCCTTTAATATTATTCTAAGCCACTATCTTATTACCATTAATGATATCAATATGTAATATTGTATAAGTAGGGTGAGATACTAGGATGCAGGTTACCAGCATCAGGACTAAGGTAGCCAGACGCATAGATAGTTGCGTTAGAGCTGACTAGCTAGATACGAGTACTACACCCCATATCCTAATCGAATGTTCTTCTCTATATGTTCTTCTCTATATAAATAAAGAGAACCCATAAATGGAAAAACTCTCTCTCTTATAGTGCACTAGCTAGATGCACTGTCGATACCTTTTTGGAAGTATCGAGGTTCCTGATCCGATAAGTACTTCTAATCATCTGCTATCACGTGATTTTATGTCTTAGTAGTATAAGCTCTCTCATTTGACCATTATATATTTTTGAGTATATTTAATGTGAATAACGGTATTATCTAGTATAATTATAATTACCAATACTAGAGAATACAGCTAGCACAGGTGATACTTGCTGAACACGTTATATAACTTTTCAATAATTAATATATTTATACTTGGTCTCAAAAAAAATTATAAATGAGTTAGTCCAGCATTTTTAAATAACTAATTAAAAAAATTAAATTATAATTATTGAAGCCAAAAGTGGATTCCAGATTAAGCAAATGATTTTCTACATATATAATACAAGTAATGGAACTATTTATTGTTTATCAAGTATAATCTGCTTGTGTCTTACGATTAATTAGGTTGAGATTAATTATATATTATTCGGAGTTTATAATAGATATCTCGGTTGAAAAATGTCTACGTCTGTACTAAGTAATTAGGGAATTTTTGTTTAGAGCTATGTTACTGCTATTGATTACAATTAATAGTTAACATAAATAACTAGTGTGATATGAATTAGAGTATCACACAGCGATGAGTTCTCCTCTTTCTCGTTTTTGGAGCTGTAGGCAACTCACTCATGCCATACTCAGTGTTTCCATAATAATCCGAGGCAAATTGAGCAGAGACAAGGTTCTCACTGGGAGGTTTATCAGCTCTTCTAGAGAATCTATTTCTTTTTTTTGAGATAGTAGTCTCATTATTTGAGATTCTCTTCAATCCTGACGTGATTGCAACGTTGAATACCTGATTAATATTTTCGGTAGTTTTGGCTGAGCACCTTATATGAAAGCTCGCACCAATTTCTAGAGCAACATCTTCAGCTTGCTGAAAGTCTATAATGTTATCAGCGTTTTTTGTCAAATCTAACTTGGTTCCAACAAGGATTATCGGTATTCCTGGACAAAAATGTTTAACCTCTGGAGCCCATTTCTCCTTGATGTTATTTAAACTGATTGGGCTATTAACAGCATAACAAATAATCAGGACATTGACGTCAGGATATGATAGTGGTCTTAGCCTATCATATTCCTCTTGCCCTGCAGTATCCCATAAAGCGAGCTCGACATATTTATTATCAGGTCCCTTTACATTGGTAATATAGTTCTCAAAAATAGTTGGAACGTAGGCTTCGGGAAATTCACCTTGGGAGTAAGATATCAATAAGCAAGTTTTTCCACAACCACCATCACCGACAACGACTATCTTGATATTGTGAGAAGCTTTCTTCTTATTGTTGTCTATTTGATATTCATATACGTGCCCCAGTTGCTGTTGATGTTTTAAAGGTGGTGCTTGCTGCGAGTTTCTCTTCTTAGCAATATCATATGGAGTATCAAAAGAGGAGCCTAGAACCCTAAATGTACTGTTCTCAGAGTCATCAGCAAGTGGTGTGCTTAAGCTATTCGAATTATAAAACGGTTTCGAAAGCGTGCTCATTGTATGAAATTTGTGGGAATAGTCTCTCTGATTGATTCACAATTATTACAAAATCTTCGTAATGATTCCTCAAGTGAATATACTATTGCAAACTATTCAATGAAATTTCGCTTCAGAGACTTTTGGGTTTGTTTACATTTTTTGTTTTTCTTAACAAACTTTAAAATTCGGATAAATTAAACCGGTTAAATAAATTTTGTTGTTGTTGTTATGGTTACGAAAATTACGAAAATCACCAGAATATTTAATATTAGTACATTATGTATTAATGTACTCATGCATGCTGTATTAAACAGTGTCGCTCTGTCTCCCAATAACCGTAAGCCCTTCTCTGAACGTAGCCTTAGAGGTACACCTGTTGTTCCCATAGCAGTCCAATATTTTCAATTGTGGACAATTGTTCCCTATAAGTTCTAATATATCATCATCAACACACCTGACGAACCCAGTGTCTAAGTAGGTTAAATTTGGACACTTCATAATCTGAAAAGTTTGGGCCGTTATATCTTTAACAGAGTTAAGTGACAGTTCCACCAATGAACTGTTTGAATGCAATAACATCTCGATCACACCTTCGTCAGCTAACTGGAAGCACTTCTTAATGTAAAGTTCATTTAGCCCAAAGTTAGTATTCCAATCATGGAATAAACCAACAAACCCTTCGTTTGTTATTTGATCCAAGAACTGTAAAGATAAACTTTTTATATTTGAACCAAATGTGTGAAGCCCGTTGATCAAAAATTCGTCAGTGAGACCTGAGCAACCATCCAAGTTCAAATATGTTAAATTTTCCCCATTGATACTCAAAAGATTAATTATCAGCGAGTCATCAATTAAGTCTTCGTGATGTGGATATGAAATCTCTAGACTTTCCAAGTTTGTGAAAAAAATAGGCATCAAATCGTAAGAAGTTTTTGACTTGATCCCATCCAATCTTGACAATTTCAGATCAGTTATAGAGCTTCCTAATGATTCGCTGAAAACCTGAAAGGTCTCATCATCTAGTCTATGGGTATTTGAAAGCCTAAATTTCTTTAATCCTGAATCCTTTTTATTCAAAAAAAATTTCCTCCAAGTTGCACTATTAATCAAAAATGGACCATCCAACTCTAAACTTGTTAGGTTTGATAAATTTGTACTATAATAGTTCAAATTATCGTTGTGAAATTTCCCACACATCATCAGTGTTAAACTTTTCAAATTCGGACAGAATGATCCAATTTTACTGTATGATTTTGATGTTAATTTGGAGCAATCCCAAAATTCTAATCTCTCCACATTCATCCCACTCTCCAAAAATAATTGCAATGTTTTATCATCTAATGATCTATTTCTTGACAAGATTTTGCCAATCTTTTTCAAATTTGATTGACCTATATCGCCAAACTGATCAACATATTCAATCATGGTGGTAATCTTCTTTATTGAGATATCTTGTAAGGACGGCAGTTTGACATCTTGACGGTCTAATAATGCTACAGCGAGTTTTTGCCTTTTTTTCCTTGATAGCAATTGATTCTTCTTGATGGATCTCTCTTTTTCTATCTGCCTGTTGGAACAATGGGCACATAAATAGCCTTGGTCATTTGACTTTGAATAGACATTAATAACAAATTTGGTTGCACAAATAGGACACTCTTCTTCTTCTCCAACAATCTTACGTCTCTCGTCAGCCTCTTCTTCATCAGAATTATCATTATCTAAACCTCTCTTCTGTCTAGCTGCTAATCTCATTGCTTCTTCTTCTTCGTCCATCTCATCCTCATCCTTGTCGCTCTCATGATTTTCGTTGAGGCCCGTGAGCCTTTGACTAGGCTGCCCAGAGACAGACTCATCGCCTCTCGGGAGATCTTGACCTTCACCTTCAGCACCCTCTTCGCCTTCTACCTGAATTCTTCGCAGATGTCTCTCTCTGATCTCGTTAGCATTAATTCCCTGTTGCCTCAAGAACGCCGTCAAAGCAGAGTTTGGCCCACGCACAGCACTTGCTTCACTATCTCCAGCAGCCTGCTGCCCGGGAGTTCGGTACTTCAAAGGACGTCTATGCATTTCAGTTTGAATAACCGTGTTGTCGTTTTGTATTATACAATTGTATGTACAAAGCTATTTTTTTATTGATTTTGCCACTTGAAAAAAATACAGCGAAAAACAAAACAAGCTCAAATCAATCTTTAGTAAATTAAAAGCTTCAAAATGCAAATCATCTTCAAAGATTTCAAGAAGGAAAAGATACCTATCGATTTGGATCCACAAGAAACCGTATGGTGCCTTTTTTCTGCGCTCGTTTTTCGATCCAGAATGAGATAGAATGCGCAACTAACCCAGTATTAACAGGTTCTCTCTGCAAAGGAAAAACTGGCTCAAATCAAAGGCATCGAAGCTAAACAATTGAAGTTTGTCTATTCCGGTATGTAACTGGGTTCTTCCATGTCCATGTTGACGCGTGTTCTAACAGCCATTTCAATAGGTAAAGTCCTACAGGATGATAAAACAATTGAAAGCACCTCAATTAAACAAGATGATCAAGTGATTTTTATGATCTCAGTATGTTCCTCATCACTTGTTTGTATCAACCCATATACTAACAGTCATATACCAGAAAGCGGCTAAGAAAGTTGCTGCTCCAGCTCCAGTAGTTACAACTCCAACTCCAGCTCCAGCTCCAGCTGCTTCAACTCCAGGTGGCCCTTCACAGACTCAACCTTCCTCAGCCTCAACAGAATCATCCCAACCCCCAGCTTCTGCTCCATCTTCTGCCCCAGCTGCGTTAGCAGAATCTGCAGAACCTGTTGATTTTAATGAATCTACTTTTGCTACTGGGTCCGCTAGAGAATCTGCCATTCAAAATATAATGGGCATGGGATTTGATCGTCCTCAAGTTGAACAAGCGTTGAGAGCTGCTTTTAATAACCCGGATCGTGCTGTCGAGTACTTGCTAACAGGGCTTCCTGCTGTTGCTGCCCCACCTACTGCATCCTCCGGTGAAACTGCAGTTGAAGAAGGCGAAGGGGAAGGTGAACCTCAGGCCCCAGTTGCTGTGCAAGACGCAGAAGAAGATGCTCATTTAGATGATGTAGAAGAAGCTAATCAAGATTTATTCGCTCAAGCTGCTCATGCTTCTCAAGGTGGATCAACACCAGCTCCCTCAAGTGCCGCTCTAGGTGGCCTAGGTGGAGCTGGTGGGTTAGATCAAATACGTGAAATTGTTCAAAACAACCCAGAAATGTTAGAACCTCTGCTTGAACAGTTGACTCAACAGTATCCTCAACTAAACGAATTAATCCAACAAAACCCTGAAGAGTTTATCAGCATGCTCATGAATGGTCTGAATGGTGGACTTGAGGGCGAAGCTGGTGAAATCATTGATGAAGGTGAACAGGGTGGTGAATCTGGCAATACACAGATTCCAATCACCCAACAAGATCAAGATGCTATAAATAGATTGATGGAACTAGGGTTCGAAAGAGATCTGGTCATTCAAATTTATTTTGCTTGTGATAAGAATGAAGAAGTTGCTGCTAATATCTTATTCAACGATCATGCTGACCAGTAGACCAGTTTGCAATCTAAAAAAAGTCAATGAAAGATTATAACAAAAATTTAATCTGTTGTGTATTAGTGAATACTAGTTTTGTATGTTTAACTCATGGAAATCATGTACTGTTTTGTAAGTTGACTCAATTTCTTGAGGTAACGGAGCATTTCCTGGACGTATAACTATAATCCCATCAATGTTTTGCTCAATGGACGCTTTAACTTCAAGATAGTTGTCACTCAGAAACATGACCTCTTCCCCTTTGAAGCCTATATCACGCAATATGTTGAAGTAACTTGAAGGCTCTTGTTTATAGCCCGACGTGGTAATATCGAAATAACCATCCAACTTTGAGTTGATATCAAAAATTCCTCCATTTGAATCATCGACATATTTAAAAAGCAGTTTCTGAGCTTTGATGCTCCCACTTGAATAAATGAAGATTTTAACACCTTTTGATTTCCAAACATCTAATAAATCTAAAAAGTCTTCATAAATTGGGGCTTTAACTTCCTTTGATTCATAACCATTTTGCCAAACAATTCCTTGGAACGCTTTCAAAGTAGAGTCCTTTACATCATTAGAAACAAGATTCTCAATATATGCAGACAAACTCTCGAAAGACTGCGTTACCTCAGATGGGAAGTTGCTTAAGATTGAAGTTATTTGGTCATTGGAAGCGGAGGATAATGGGTATTCAAGTTGTTCTATATACGACTTGAAATGCTGAATGAAGAAAGGGAACAGTTGATCCTTCACGAAAGAGATGGGAGCAATTGTTCCCTCAATGTCGAGAATGATAGCTCTTAATGTCATTGGTTTTTTTGGCAAGTTGTTGTCAGCTGAAATACATTCAGTTTAATATGAGTCTTTGATGATTGAACATTCACGTGACATTCACGTGACAACCAACATTTACGAAAGAAACTGGTCTCTTGTCAGCTCTCGTACAATTCGAACCCATCTGATGCCTTGATATAGGAATGTGTGTATTGCAGTTATCTGGGAATCTTTAGATTAATGTATTTTAACGAGATTCTCAATGGGAGACCTCTTCTCTATTGTATCACAGTTGACGTAACAAGCAGACCCAAACATTCATAAACTACAAAAAGCCCCGAAAGAGTCAAATTCATACCTGTTAACAGTTCTTGCCTCTTTTGTCTCTTTCAAGGTGCAAGCTGATGATCAAATCGTTCACAATGGCACCCATACGGAAGCTGAGGCTTTCCCTGTTTCTTGCAGTGGTTTCACTGTTTTCTTTGCTCAAGTTGAGAACGTCACACGATCAATTGCAATCGGTATCAACACTGATCCAGGACGTGAATCATCGAACTTCCACCTATGCGTTTGACTTTGATGCGACGCTGTCTATTTACTTGTACCACATCAGACGAAATAGTGGACCTACAGAACTCCCTTTCCACTGGTATGATTGGGTGGATCTATCTGCACTGAATAATTTCATCAACCTACCAGATTCAGAGAAGTTTGACTGTTCCTTGGTATGCCAGACAAATTTGAACAAAGGCGAACTAGCTGCGTTAGATGATGTTTTCAAGACCCAGAAGAAAAGACCACTGCGAAAGAATAACAGAAAAGGTAAAGGACATGGACGTTGCAACCATTATTGTAAAGATGATAAAAGTAAGCATCAACCTGGTTTCAGAATCTTCAAGAACCTTTTCAAAGGTGGGAAAGTTATCAAGTTTTATCACTCAAGATCTTTTTTATATAGCGAGGCCACCAACCCTTCTAGCTTAGTACTATTGACTTCAAAAGGGAACTTGCAATATCCAATAAAAAGCAATGATGGCATCAATGATAAACCCAAAATGAACATATTGAGGTCAGGCCTTTACAGAAACTTCATATTAGATCAACAAAATATTGATATTCCGCACCATTTCAATCAACTGGTGGAACAATTGACACTTGAAAGACCAACTCTTATAGACACCAATGAACATTTTGAGATTGAACTGTCACATGAACGATTTACCTTTGATGGTGTATCATATTTGAACTCTTTTGATAAATCAAAGGCCTCCAAAAGTCAATCAAGTTTCCAAAAATCCGTTGAGTCATCTCTTAAAATAAAAGATTCTATCCTTCCCAAGCATTTCAGCGAAGTATTGCTATCAAAAAGCACATCGGTATCCAGAACAGCTCACATTGACTGGAGATTTTACTCAGACACAGATATTGATGAAAATTTGAGAATGGAGATATTAGAAAAAATGACAAAGGCATGGTTTCAATTCACGTTAAACGAAGGGTACGTTTCATGGCTAGCACACGGTGGGCTATTAGCCCATAGTTTCAACGGGATGTTATTCCCTTATGATGACGATATAGATATTCAAATGCCATATGCTGATCTCGCAAAATTAGCAGAAAACTTCAACAATTCATTAATA
This sequence comes from Wickerhamomyces sp. yHMH617, assembly GCA_030571115.1. Classification (NCBI taxonomy): domain Eukaryota; kingdom Fungi; phylum Ascomycota; class Saccharomycetes; order Phaffomycetales; family Wickerhamomycetaceae; genus Wickerhamomyces; species Wickerhamomyces sp. yHMH617. Next base: position 484,982 of record JAJLXD010000001.1, on the reverse strand, counting down.
CTCGAAGATCTGGGTCAAACAGCACCAGCCGAAACGAAAAGAGCATTCTTGTTGGACGTCACTAATTCGATTACTCATAGAAGTAAAGGGAATGGGTTGAATAATATTGATGCCAGATTTATTGACATTCAAACTGGTTTATTCCTTGATATAACTGGTCTAGCCGTAAGTGCAAGCTACTTACCAGCCAAATTCAAAACCAAACTGCAGCATGTTACGACAAAAGAAGTCCTATTTAAAGATCCTAATATCATCATTGAGGCATTTTATGAGCCATGGAATGATGCTGATAGGAGATTTGTTCAGGGTCATAATTTACAACTATACAGCTTGTTAAGAAAGAATCAAGAGTTCAATAAGCCACCAAAACAAAGCCCAACATTTGGTAAGAATCATGAAGAAAGATACGATATAAACTATAAATTACAAATTTATAACTGTCGCAACCACCATTTCTATGAACTTGCAGACTTAAGTCCTTTGAGAATGACCTACCTCAATGGTATACCAATACTGATACCTGGTGATGTTGAGAGCGTTCTCAGTGAAGAGTATAAACCTCAACTACTTTTAGCATCCACTTTCAAGGATAATGTTTATTTACCTCAAATAAGAAATTGGGTTCCGCAAGGACTAATAAAAGGTTATTACGGGTCACAAACTAAAAAAGAGGAAGTTGAGTTCAAAGATAGAGATTTGAATTTATTGACTAAGGGTGATATATTAAATATTCTAAAGCACGAGGATACTTTGAAGATGTTTGTGAAGTCACGGGATTATACCTTGGTGAACGAGAAGGAGAAAATGATTGTGAAAGATAACAATTTGGATAATTTGATCCTCAAACAATTTCTAAGTCACAGAGACTTCAAACCAAGAGTTGTTGAAGAATTTCCTAGTTCTGAGCTGTACTCTATAGCTGAACAGCAGATTGAATCAGAATATTCTAATGATGTTGATTACGATCACCTGGGACGAACCAAAGATTACCTTGTTTCACCAAGTTTCAATGGTATTGGATGGGACGTGAAGCAAATATTGAAGCTTTATTCAGAGGATAAGTACGATCCTGATATAGATTTGAAGATAGCAAATTTGGAGAAGGCTCTCAAGAGTGTTCAACAGGAGGAAAGGAAAAATGAACTAGGAGCTAAATTGGAAAAGCTACAGGAAAGAAAAGCAAATTTGGTAGATTATGGTGCAAAAAATATAGATACTTTACCAAATTTGAAGATAACTTTTGATTATGCTGGATTTGCTGCTCAAGAAGAAAAAGAGAAAGAAGAAAAGGAAAAAGAGATATTAATGATGGAAGCTGAAGAGGAAAACATGATTCCTAGAGTGTCTTGATCTTACATGAAGCTTTAGTTTAATGAATATTTACGACAATGTACATGCACTTACAAAACTAGTTCATATAAATATCATCACATCTATCATTAAAATATCTAATTAATAAATCAAAAGCTCTATATTATGTCATTTTTAAATGAAAACCAATCAGTGAATATCTCCAGAATGGATTGAATTTCGTATAAGATTGCAACAATGATTATCACTTTCAGTATAAGTTTAGTTTGAAGAGACAGTGATGAACTATTATCAATGATTACAAATATTGTTGAGAGGACAGGAATGTTCTTCAGTAACTCTGCAATAGAAGCTTCATTCTCACCATCTAATTTCCGATCATACTCATCACCTTCATCATCACTCTCAAATTCATTATTATCATCATCACTATCTGAGGTATACGTTGATGGAGAACCACCCAGGGGGATGTTTTGATTTGATAGTAGAGACAACTTCGAAGACTTGGAGCCCAGCGAAGGCACTGATTCTTGAGATATGGCATTTTTTGAAGATTTGGAGGTTGAACTCAAAAGCTTCAACTCTTGATAATCATGAGGCAATGGTTCTGAATTGAGATTACTGGACATTGAGGGTTCTGTAACATGCGCTTGTTTCCCTGACTTTTTCTTCTTGAAGACGTTTTTGAAGAAAATGTTACTCTTTTTCTTCTTCTTCAAATCTTTGTTCAGAGGGGATTCAGAATCCTTCACATTAGAAAGTAATTCGTGGTCTTCGGAAGGTTGTAGATTAGATTTTGATTTTGTTTTATCCTTTTCAGTTTCCCTCACTCTTAAGTCGTTATCACTTGACACTTTAAGGAAGTTGATAGTATCGTTCTGATCAGGAGTGTTACTGGCAGAATACACGTTATCAGAACGAACAGTGCCAGAACTAACAATTCGATGATTACCTTCTTTCTTATTTTGCTCCTCAAGGCTTCTCAAATTCTCATTTTGATCTTTAAAGTAAATTTCATGTATATGTGGAGGAGATACAGGACGTTGCAGGGGGGACGTTGTTTGTGGTTGTAGTTGTGGTTGTAGTTCCTGGGGTTGAAATTGAGGAGGGTGTTGAGCAATAAGCTGAACCTGAGGTTGTGATTGATGCTGAGATTGTGATTGAGATTGAGGCTGAAAGTGGGGCAGTAATTGACCTTGTTGTTGAGGGTATGGAGGTTGCTGCATACTATAATAATGGTCATGGTAATACTCATTGAAATATGGGTCATTATAGTACTGATCTGGTGGTGGAGTGTTATTCTCATCAGCAAAATAATAGCCATCCCCAGTAATTCTTAACTCACCATTGGTTCTTTGTAGCCTTTTGCTGATACTATTTTCAAAGCCTATAGCTAGAGTTGGCATCAGATCGATGTTATCATCGCTTCCATTGTTATGTTGAAAAAGGCTTGGTGATGTTTTTTTACTGCTTTTAGCATCCTTTTTGGCATCCTTCTTATTATCCTTGGATTGTGACTTTTTGAACAAAGTGTATTGTTTTTTTTCTTTCTCTTTCTGGTCTTCAAATACAAGATCATTAGAGCTAGCAGTGTTTACAGGTTCGTTGGTGGGAACTTGAGGTTGAGATGGGGTCTTAGACCTGATAGGAGAGGACGGTTCTGCAGGCCTCATATATCTGGGCTGCGTAGCAGCCTGAACATATGGAGGATGATATCGCGGTTGGTATTGCTGTGGGTAGTTTGATCGTAGTTGATATTGTTGTTGGTATTGTTGTTGGAATTGTAGAGGGTACCTCTGCTGATATTGATTAGCCGGCTGGGGTTGAGTGGAACTGTTAGCATTTATATTTCTCTGTTGTCTCATTCTCATATGTTCAGCTTGTGGTGACAACTGGTACTGCTCCCTACTACTTGCCTGTATCATATTCGTCTGCTGTTCCCGTACTAACCTGTTTTCATTCATGTTTCAAAGCTGATGGGATACAGTGGTGACTTTATAAGGAAGAAAGAAGGAGAGCTAAGCTAAAAATTTTTAGTGCGATGGCTTGTCGTAAATCCCGGATAAAACAATAAGAGCAATGCTTCTATACCGCTCGAAGATGCTTGGACTATGAAGCTTAATGCCCGTATCAAGCCCAACTACCAACTCTAACATGCTCCAGAATCAAGATGGCTGGCTATGCCATACAATTGAAAACGTTCTGTAACCCGGCCGACGTAAAATGTAAACATTGTTGCCCTTAACGTAAATCTTAAATCATCTTGTGATTAACTGTACTTACTACAATGTTGAGATCGACTTTGAGTTCTCGACAAGTATAGATTGTGTGTATTAAAAAAAATGATGCCATCATTCTAACCTGATAGTAATCATAAAGCAAGAAGTGATTCTGAAATTTGAGACAAAAAGACAGAGCAATGCCTGTTAGAAGTGAAAACGTAAAAATAAATCCCAGACGGTAGCATAAAAAATCCTAGATAATCATGATCATAAAGTGGAAAGAAAACTCATGCAAAGCTCATTCATAAAAGACTGCCTCCGACAAATTCTTTCAACTCTTCATAAAGAGATTCAGCTTTTTGTTCCAAATCAACTAATGTTTGTTCGAAATTAACAGCAGAACCTGATTCTTTAGATTCAATTGAATCGCCCCAGAAGCCACTCAAGTTTTGACCACCACCGTTGTAGATCAAGTAATTTGGTGTATCTTCTGGGATATCAGATAGAACATTCTTGGTAGAGTATTCAATGATTTTCTTCTTCAATTGAGCTGGGGTAATACCACCTTTGGCTGCAAAGAATTCAGAATCAGAACCTGGTTGCAAGGACAAATAGTAGGTTAATAAACCAGCAACATGAGGAGAAGCCATAGAAGTACCAGATAAAGTGGCAGTGGCGGATTCAGATCCAATATAAGTTGATAGAATGTTCAAACCTGGACCGAAGATATCGACACACTTACCATAGTTAGAAAAGTATGCTCTGTCATCAGACAAGGTTGAGGCACCAACAGTGACAGCTTTATCAGCTGCCGCTGGAGAATAGTTACAAGCATCAGCATTGTCATTACCAGCAGCCACAGCAAAGTGGATACCAGCAGTGACGGCCGCATTAACAGCCAAGTCCAAAGATGGGGATTTACCACCACCTAAGGACATGTTCGCAGTAGATCCCTTGAAACCTTTTTTGCTCTCTTTAACAGCTTTGGCGTGTGCGTTGGCGGCATATTCAACACCTTTGACAACGTCAGACATGGTACCGGATCCATTTGATCTCAAAACTTTAACAGCAACAATTTCAGCGTTTTTAGCAACACCATAGTGTTTCGAACCGATGGTACCAGCACAGTGAGTACCATGACCGTTACCGTCAACATCTTCATCGCCTTGTGGGATAGTTTTACCCCAGGTGGCACGACCATCGAATTCAACATGTTTGGTGTTGACACCAGTGTCAATGACGTAAGATGTGACACCTTCACCAGCGTTGTTATCATACAAATATTTGTTGAAAGAACCTAACGTTAATGGTTCACGATGAGAAATTCTTGATAGACCCCATGGTGCACCATTTTGAGTATCGAATTCAGATGCAAACACTCTTGAATCCTTCTCAACGAATTTAACGAATGGGTTGCGACGGATTAATTCAATGGTTGAATCCAAAAAGTAACCGTAGTAACCTGACAAGGAACCATCAATGTGGAACGTATCCAAGATACCACCAACAGTTTCTTTGATACCAGCGGTTTCAACTTCTTGGAAAAATTGGTGAGCTGGGTCAGCTTTAGCTAATTCACCAGCATCTTGAGAGTGTTGAGAATTGACCCATTCCTTGTGGAAATCAACTTGCTCAGGCAAAACACCGTCTTTGAAGACTATGATATAACGGTGTGGGATGATGTTACGACCAGCGCTCTCAGTAGAAATTAGTTCAGCAGCTTCTTCAACTGGTAGTAAGGCATTATTGAAGATTTTAGCGTCGACACCAGATACAGTAGCTTGAGTTGAAAGTTGTTGCTCTCCACTTGGAGTGACAGCGAAGACAGTCTGTGAGTCAATGTTTGGGATAACCAATGCGGTAGCAACTGTGAATAGCACAGATAAGGGTAAGATAGATGAAGTTCTCATGATGATATATATGGCCCTTTTCTATTTTTTGGTGTTTTACTAGTTTATGGGGTATGGGGGGCTGATTACCAAGATGACGTTTGAGAGTTGTGAAATTAGTTTAACTGTTTTAAAGGAGGAAATAGCAGATAGAGCGTCTAGTCTTTGATAATCGAAAAGATTCCAAAGATTTGTTTTATTCCTGTTATTTTCCCTTGAGTTAAGATAAAGAAATTAATGAAGGGTGGCGAAGATACATCTCATTTTATATAATTCTGTCACAGGTTTTTTTTATCTTGCTCAAGCCTGGTTACCCGGATTTACTTATCCTACTTTTGGCATAAGCATCGCAGCGGCGAGACTAAAAATAATACTTCTTGTGCCAAAAATAAATGGTAAAGGCACAGTGTGTTCTTCGTGATAAGCTGATAAGACTTTGGCAAGTCACGTGAAGATCGGTAAACTTAGTGCTTATCGCAGTACATGACGTTTTACTGTGGTCTGTGGTCTGTGGTCTGTGTGCTATAATTAAATTGTGTTTACAAAAACCTCTTGAATTTCGGAGAGATTGTTAATCTGAGAGTCAAATGAAATGAGTCACAAATTAACTATTTTCGGTTAACTGGACGTTTTGTAGAGCTGCTGAGCACCTGCTGGCTTCCATAATGTTGCATTTTGCTCAATTAGCACTCATGGTACCTCATGACGTTAGCACTTTGATGTTCCCTTTGGTAAAACTTTCAGAATAAAATGTAGTATATAATAAGAACGCGTTGATCCAGATCACAGCACTACATCTACTGGTGCAGACAAGTAACAACCGTATAGAGAACCCACTCAGTTCCCAGATGTTGGGGCCCATTTAGGGGTTGGTTCCAAGACTAGTATCAATACAAAGGTACTAATCAAATCATATGAATTACCTTGTTCCACTCAATCTCAATTCTCAGCGTATACTACATGCAGTGTAACTAATTGAACAAGAAATTTAGACAGCTAAGCTACTAGTGAATACTATAAAATTAACGATAATTCATGTATATTAATTATCTGATTTAATTTAACTCAAAGATCATGCATGTACGTATATATAACAGGATTGGCATTAAACCAAACTATATTCTCCAAAATGGCGAGCGATTCAATACCATTTTACCAGTTATATGGGATATGGTAATGACAATTTGCGAAATTCTACGAAATTCAAACATATAATTACTATATTAGGAAATATAACGATTGAAGTTTCGAAAGCTGTGGAGTTTGGCGGAAGTTGCGCGCAAAACGTTAATACGCTTTCAAATGTTGAAGAATATGTTTGGATGAGCTGTGATATCTTATCTTATCTGCTTTGTTGTGAAATGGTGTCTGACGCTCTGGTCGCAGATGCTGAATTTCAGGAAACTTCGAGATTGATTGAGGCAGAAGCACCAGAAATTAGATCTAATGGTCATAAACTGTCATCGGAGTCTAGAAAGACAATTTCAAAGAAGCTTTACTTGTCTCATCTTTTATATGTTTGGAACAGTAGGATCTATGAGTTTGGAGTTGTGCTATTTATCATTAACTTGTACCCAAACACATTGTTGCCTTCCTCAGTGTTCGCTCTCTTCTCTTCTGGTGCTGGTATATTTCTTACCAGCTGGTTAACTCAGTTGATCAACAATGGCGAGAGGCTACAGGTCATTAAAAAGAGCATAATGATACAGAGAAGTTTTGCTGTCTTAGCATCTTTGGTATTGTTGGTTGTTTTCCATTTTCTGAAACATCATGAACTTTCAAAAGCTATTTGCTTAGTTATCGTGATAATCTGTGGGGTTGTTGAAAGGTTGACAACTATTGCAAATAAAATGTCAATCTCTAGAGATTGGATTGTCAAAATATGCTCTGATGATACCGAATTCTTGCTACTATTAAACACGAAGTTGAGAAGCATTGACTTGTTTTGCAAATTGGTCGGGCCATTCTTTATTTCAACCTTTCTGAGTATTACGAACCATGAAATAACGGCTGTTTTCTTCATCTTTATATTTTTGATAAGTAATAGAGTTGAGTACAATGCAATTCTAGACATATATAATAGTGTTCCAGCTCTCAAAGAGACAAGTGATGAGGTCAATGCTCCCAAAGGTGCCAAGTTTGAACACATTCCATTCACTGAATCTTTGAAATTATTTGTGAGAACACCTTTGTCTCCTGCAATTGTGTCTCTGTCATTGGTTTATTTTACGGTTTTATCATTTGGGGGTTCAACTGTTGCCTTTTTGCTCACTTTTGAGGGAATCAACAACTTTTCCATCGGTGTTCTGAAAGGTGTGTCCACTGCATTCGAATTGGCGGGAACAATTTTCATTTTCCCTTTATTAGCAAAGAAGATCAAGCTTATCAATACTGGTCTAGTTTCTGTATGGTTTCAACTCTTCTCACTTTTGCCAATTGGCATTGCATTCATACTGAACTCTGATAAGACTCAATGGGTGATGTGTGTTTTGATCCCGTTCAGCAGGGTTGGATTATGGTGCTTAGATCTTGCTGTACAGAACTCGATTCAAATCAATATCACTGATGACTTTCTTCGGTTCAATGCTACCACTTTTGAAGAAAGCCTAAACAGTCTTTTTGAGCTCTTAGGCTATACATCCACCTTGATATTCCACAGGCCAGACCAGTTCAAATACCCTGTGTATGCCACAATAGTTTCCATATCAATCTCTGCCTTGCTGTACACGGTATTCTGGGCACAGTCAAAGCGCCAATTCATCAAATAGATTTGTATAATAAATTTATAATAAATGTATAATAAATGTATAATAAATGTACATATTATAAGTTTATGTTAGATGTATAGTAAGTTCCCGAGAAATAGAAAAGCGGAAAAAAAATACACTGTTCATTAAAAAGATCTTGTAAAGAGTTTGGCTAAAAGAAAGAAATAGAAAGCAAAGATGAGTAAGATTCTTGAAATCGAGTCTAGTCAACCAGAATCTATAGATCTGCCAGTTGCATCTTTCCCCCCGTTCAAATTGCGATCTTCAATGGTAGATAAAGACCCAGTCATTTGGGTGCATCTCATTGAAGGTTATATCCAATATACACAAACAGTGCTACAGCTACAAATACCTCTCTCAATTCGTTCAGAGCAGCAGATTTGCTTATTTATAAAGACTTACTTGCATGAAATTGGCTCAGAACAAGGCCAGATATTGTCATTAGGACTGATCAACGTACAAATTACAGAGAATCTAGACATTTTAAGAAAATGGATCTTTGAACTCATCAAACAATTTGGTGTCTTACGACTAAGGCTTAATGGTGAGGCACTCTGGGATTTTGCTCGAATATATGCGGGGAATAATGCTAGTATTGTGAGAGGCTTGATTGATGGATCATTGAAACCAAGAAATACGAAAACAGTAAACTCCATAAGCTTGGTTCAGAAGCACATAGAACTACTAATTGGGAATTCCAAGTTTGATGATTTGAATCTGAAAATACTTGCTGTAATTTTGAGCGATGCTAAGAAACAGACCTCAAATAAAGTGAAATCAGACTCCAAAGTAATTAAAAAGAAACCAAGAGATCAATCTACTTCATTTGGTGAAAAATTTATCACAATATCATGGATTGAAATGCTTGAGAAATTCTATGCTAATGGTGACGGTAGATTCGCTGGACTAGTCCAAAAAATTGCAATCTTATCCATATTTAACTTGAGTACTCATAAAATTGCTTCGTTGGCGACAGAACTTGGTGCTACTTCTATGCACTCTTTACATCTGTATCCTCTATTTGGTGGTATTATTACTAATGAGAAACTCCGCAGTGCTAATCCAGGATTAGATCAAAAGCTACCTTATTTAGTCAAAAGATCAAAGACTAAAAACGAAGTGAATCAAAACGATGTTCAACAGTTGATTGAACTGTTTCCTCATTTGACAGTGTCTAATACAGAAAAATTGCTCAGGACGCACAAGAATAATATTGAAACAATTACTAATTTACTAATTGAAACACCAGAGCAGGCTATTCAAGATCTTCATAAAGAACCAGCTAGACGCTCGAAAAACACTTCAAAGTTCGAAGTTATTGAGAAAAAAGTCATCAATAAAAACACGAATCATGTACCTGACGAATATAAGAACAGAACTCTAACAGCAGCTCTTAAACTGTTATATGAAGCTGACGAAGATGAAAGAGATGACACTTACGATGATGCTGAGGCAACTGACGGAACAGCTATCAAAGCTGATCCTAAACGTGACGCAATCGAAAGGCAGCTATATGAGTTATTTAGAAGGGACAGAACAATTTTTGCGAGAAAACAAAGGAACACGAAATATAGGAAGGACTTGAAGCAGACAACTAAATGGTCTGATGAGCAAATCGAAGGGTGGGCGAGAATGTTAGAAAAGTCACCAAGAATGGCTAAAATACTTGAAGAGAGATACTTTTACGGTAATGGTGGTCTGAATATCAATCATCATGAACAGGTAACCCAAGAAGACAAATCAGGGGTAGATGATTCGTCAAAAGAGAAGGATACTCCTCATTGGAACTCTGAAACTAAATCACAAAAAGCAAGAAACGAGAAGAATAAATCTTCTAGGGCAAACCACAATAGAAAATCCGGCCATGATAGAAAGCTTGCCCGAGGATTTAATTAATGGTCTACACTCTACAGTGGAGCATTACAAAAATTTATAATGAATTTCACGGAGATTATTTAGTCTTTCTCTTTTTGGTAGTAGTCTTTATTCCATTTAGTTCGTTCCAAACAGCATCAGCATCTTCATCAGCCTGCTGTTTCGATTTTCTTGCTTTCTTCTTACGGTCTTCTTGGGCCTCATTTGTTGCTTGTTCCACTTCAAAGTAATTATCCTCTAATAACCATACTGCACTCACCTTAGAACTAACAAAGACTTTGGCAACTTGTTCCCTAGTTTTTACATTGAAGACTCTAACGTATCTATCAAGGCCACCGGTAACAACCAAGCTCTTACCTTCATTTAAAAAGGTGTAGATATCTTGGACAGCACCAACAGATCCTTTATATTTGGCCACTGTGATACCTTTTTGAATATTGAAAAGAGCAGTGGTAGCATGTGTATCTGAGCAGATTATCTCATCTTCATTAGGAGTGATAGTGGAACGTGTCAAAGGTTTGTCTGAAAATTTCTTATTAAATATTGGCTTACGACCATGTGAAGTATCATACTTTCTGATTTCCCCGTACCCAGTAGTAGTGATAAATTTCCACGAAAACTCGGTGTGATCTTTCAATGTTACAAACAGTATACTTGTGACCCAAATTGGAACTCTCAGATCCAACCTATCATTCTTCACATTCTTTCCCTGAAATAAAACTTCTGGTTTCAATTCTTCTGTGAATATATTAGCGACTTCTGTGAATAGCCTTATTATCTTCACATCATTTTCTTTACCCCCATAAGCATAAACTCCAACTTGTTCTGGGTGTGCTGAAAACACAGATAATGGCGCTTTGACCGTGGTTGTCTGAACTTTCACATTTTCACTAGTGCCATTAAAGTCAATAAGTGTAACTTTTCCTTGTTGTGAGGCAGCAACTATGATGCCAAATGAATGTATCAAAGAAATATATTGGTCCTTGTCATCTGAGTCAGTTATTAAACCATCAGTCACTGTATGTATTAGATCGTATTTATCGAATGAGTGAAAGCTAATTTGGCCATTACCTCTGGCAGTGACAACATATTTATCATTGTTGTTGTGTTTATAGACAAGAATTCTCTGGACTTTGTTTCTGAGGCCTTGTTCATGGAAGAGTTTAATAGACTTTGGCTGTGGAGCTGTTTGAGATGAGGTATCTGTACCTTTTTGACATATTATCTCTTTACATATACTGTTAGTACTTTTTCCCCCTAAGTTGCTATGGAATGTGACATACCTTTCAAGCTCCCTGAATCATCTGCAGCTGCTAAAATTCGCATCTTAAATTAGCTTCAATAAAACGCTTTTTAGATCCAATCGTTATGTCTGCTACTCTTAAATTTTTTCTATGCCCTTGGTCAAATTTGTTGCACTAACCAGATGAGATTACATAATTCGTAGTGGTTATGAAGCCTTGCTATTTTAATAGTAAATGTTAAATGAAGTGTGTAGACTGTAGAGTGTAGAACGAGTGTCTATGAGGGAGCATTCGTATTCCACTTGAGATGTGATAACTTGGACTTCCAATTGAGAGCCTATTTTTTTGGGATCCAGAGATTTTGAAGGAGCAAAAAGCGATATAAATTACACTAGAGATCGATACCTGGGTAATAGATTATAGAATACGATTTAATTCAAATTAAAAGTAGAACATTATGTAGGTTGGAGGGATTCAATCATCTTTCTTTTCAGCAGATATGACTGATAGGCATTGATATTCATTAGAGTAAGATGCCTTCCAAAGTCTCACTTTACCATCATCGCCTGAACTGCTCAAAATTGTACCAGTCAAATTCCATGAGACAGACCATACTTCACCATGATGATCATCGTGCTCACTTATCTGTTCTACCTGAATATCGATATTTGGAGTGTTTGAAGACTCAGAAAATTCGTTTTCATTATCAGCTGTCCATTGTTGTTGCTTCTGAGATATCCTTTCAGTCAATTTGAAAACCCGAACTTTACCATCTTTACAGCCTGTCGCTATCAATTGGTGGTAACGGCCCATAGATGGAGCCCAAGAAACTGATCTGATTAGCCCTTGATGTTCGGGAAGTGTAGATGCTTTCACTAGCTTGCCAGCAGCATTCCGATGATATATAAAACCTTGGTCTAAAGCACAGACTACCAATTTCTCAGGTGAGAATCTTGAAGAACACCACGCTAATTTGAAATCTGATTGTAAATGAGATGCTGGTGGTGTAGTTAATACTGATACCTCTGAAGTTAAAGTCCATGATCTCAAATCCGATGGCTCCAAGGCATCATATATTCTTAAAGTTCCATCACTTCCAATGACACTTAACCTTAACCCCAAATGGCTTGGAGCAAAAGCTATATCATACAATGGCCCTCTGGCATCATTTAGAGTAGCCAATCTCTTCCAACGACGACCGCTTTTATAAGGCTCATCTGGGTCCTCTTCCCAAATTCGCACCGTCTTGTCATATGAGGCCGAGGCAATGATTTTACCAAACTCAGGAGAAGCCCATGCTATCTTAACAACCGATGAATCATGAGCCTTCCATGAATCGTTCAAGATCCACTCGTTGGTAGTTGAGTCCACGCCAAAGATCTTGATGTGCTGGTCGGACGAACATGTAGCCAACTGCTTTCCGTAGAAATCGTATGAAACATCGTGTATGAGCTCCTCATGATTGGTCTCGAAAGGCTTCATCTTTCCTGAAAACACAACTCGTTGTCTTGTTCAATTGGCTGTTTGAAGCTGTTATTTTGTTTTGGTTTGTTTTGTATTTTGGTGATATAAATTATCAACAGTTACCCGGTCCTGTAATCAGAGAAGGTCCGCGAATTTTGGTTAAAGAACAAGAGATCACCAATAAACATAATCTTAGAATTTTGAACGTTTGTAGTGTCAATTGCTCTCTTTGGTGTGTGATAACTGGTACTAAGGACCGTCAAATGACTGAACTGCTGAAGAATAGCGAAATTGTGCGGAAAATAGCACTTAATTTGAGCATTTTGGATTACTTGAACTTTGCAGAGTACAATGATACTGTCAAAAACGAGCTCAAGCTGATAGACACTGATTATTTCATAGATAGATTGAGACCAGCCCTAATTCAATATGATCCTTTGTTTATCAATGATTTACTGGTCGATACGGAACCGACGAACGTCTTCAGCGTGAGAAAGACAAATGACCCCAAGTCAACTGTTTTAACGATTCTTCATCCTCTACGACCATACCTCGAAAAGATCAGAAGTACTGAAACCTCTGAGCTGGAATCATATGACTTTGAATATCTGTTCTCTTCTGACACAATGTCCTCACAAGATAAGGCCAAGATCTTACAGAATTTAGCTACATTCGTGAAAATGGATAACAATGATGTGGAATATTATACAGAAATGTCTGAGAAAGTAAGGAAGCTTATCAGATTATACACAAAGTTAAAGTTTGATGAGCTGATAGATAATTATCATAGGGAAGAATTTTCTGTGGTAGGCTTACTAGTTGAGACGTTGAATATTCTAGATCAAGAGGAAAACGTTGTTGAATTCTTTAAACAAGAGAACAGATTCCCATTTGATTTCTTTCCACCGTCAATACTTGATGCTGCAGGTAATATTCAAGAAAGTTCGTTAGATGATGTCATTAATGACCTAATCAGTCTAATAAACCAGAAATCACTGATTATAGACAAGTGCTTCGGCATACAACTCCCTGTCATGTTGATGTTTTTAGAAACTGTCATCCAAAAGAATATTTATGAGTATTTTGAAGCTGAAGCAGCGAAAAATATTAGCATAGTACCTGTTGTTTATCAAAAGCTTTTGAATACTTTTGTACCGGGTTTGGTTGGATCAGAAAATGCTGGTGCAGGATTCAAAGATATGACAACAAATTTTATCAATCTCTACTTTGAACCTTTGATTGAGAGATTCCTCGAAGAAGATATTTCATCTTTCAAAGCAGAGGCTCTCCAAGAAATCAGTACATTTGCTAAGGAAGTTTTTGAACAAGAGAAGCTAGAAAAAGATAATATTTATAAAACAATTCTAACCGAATACAATAATGATGACGCCAAGACCAACAAATTCGAACTATTGACAAGTTTCACCAAAATCTTCAATAAATCCAATAAAGAGTCAAACGAAATAAACTTTAGAGTCAACTTTGAAATCATCAATAAGAACCTATTGAACTTGAAAACTTTTATTAACTTTGAGCTTTGCTGTCAAATAATTGAAAAGGCCAAATTAAAAGTGGAACTGACACTGATTTTCAATAAAGTCCAGCACTCCATTATTAAGGGGCAGAGGGTTAACGATCAGATTGAAACAATCTTCATCACTCTTGTTTCAATCATCAACAAGTATCACATAAAACCTGGATTTGAGAAAGCTATTGAGTTTTTGAATAAGTATGACCCAAATGAATTTAAGTCATTGGAAAGTTTAGAGAACATAAACGCAGTTGAGCCTTTAGTGAAGTTCTCAGAGCTAATAAACGTCGGAGATCTAATTCAACAGATGGTCGAGATCTTCTATGAGAATGAATTAGTGTCCAAAAGAATTGTTGATAAAAACGATTTCTTAAACAATGCCAATCAAAGCAAGAAGCAATTTGAGACAACCCTCGATAATTTCGTTGCAAATGGTCTTAACACTGGTATTGATAAACTTATGGATGAAATCGAATTTTTATTCAATACATTACAGTTACCAAATGATTTTAATCCTAACGACTCCGAAGATGTTCTTGCTTCGACAGGGCCAACAAAATGTGCTCAAAAAGTAGTGGAACTATTATCAAATCATATCAATTTGCTGAATGGATCCACAGAAACAAGTATCATTGAGATTTTTCAACAAGAAATTGGTGAGAGATTTTTCAGATTAATTGTCAAAAACATTAAAAAAAGACAAATTTCGAATACTGGGTCCATAATACTGATCAGTGATTTGAACCTCTATTACAATTTTGTTGTGGATACCTTGAAACAAAAGTCAATTACCCCTTATTTCGTTGGATTGAAAGAAATAGGACAACTTTACCTGATATCGACTAATGATTCGAAAGAGCTGGGAAAATTGATTGGTGACTTGAGTAAATTCAATGGTATTTTCAAGCAAGAAGAAATCTATGAATTTGTGCAGAAAAGACGGGATTGGTTGAAAATTAAAAAAGATGTTGAAAAGGCAATGTACGGTCTTGGACTCATTGACTGTTCAATCATGTGACGTCAAGATGGTGTATAGAATAAAATGTCTATGACATCATTCAGTGATACTGGAAGTTTTTTAAGTGAATATTAGTATATATGTTAATGTCTTTGTCTATAAAGTCTTGTTAAAAGAATAATGCAAGTTCAAAAGAATCCAAAGGACTTCTTCTTTAGCTATATACAAGCTTAGTTTAACGAAGGAGTTTCTGCTTTCAATGGATCCAACCCTTTTATGATTTTATCATAGTAAACCCATATTTCACCCAAATAATCATACAGCAAAGTTTGCTCCTCATCATATTCAACTAGTGTACCTTGGTAAAATGGATCATCACTAGCACCTATCCGATCATAGGCACAATACAAGTATCCCCCACAGCCAAACATCACATCCCAGCCTGAACTAGGTTCACCTAGGTCATTGTTGATCACACGCTCCTGAGGAGGCGGTACCAGGACCGCGTTGATCTTCAATGGGCCAACATATGATCTTTTCAGTTCATCTGAATCTTTGAAGACGTTTTTGTAAAGATCCAAATTAATATCTTTCGCAGCTTCATCTTCTCTTTTGCAAGTGATATAACCTGAGTTCATCCAGAGTAACGTGTGATCATCCAAACCAGACAAATGAGCTGGGTGTGTGGTACAAAGCATGTGTGACTTTAAATTACTTCTTCTTGAATCATCCGCATCCCCCAATAATCTATTTGAATTCGGATTAAGAGTACCAACAGCAGCAACCCCGTACTTGTTCAGGTAATAATCTTCATCACCAGCAATGGAAAATCCCAACCAGAATAACTCTTTATCACCGTGAACTCTTGTCGTAGCAGCATGCCACATTTGAAGGATTTGAATTAACAGTGTGCTTCTAATATGCCTCTTCTTGTTAATGGCGACCAGACCCGATTCTTGAACATGTTTGTAACGTTCACCAAAAAATCTATTTCCTAAAGTAAATTCTGTGAGTTCAGGGATGCCAAATAATGTGTTATCCAATTTGGTAGGAAGAAGTTTATGGAAATAAGTTAGTTCTGGACCAGTCATTCTATCATAAAGCTGACGATCTTTGAAAAAAAAAGCTCCCAATTGATTATAAACGGATGATTGCAAAATGTATTCATCAATATCAACAAATGGTACAGTATCAGTATCCATCAAAACAGTGTCTTCGAAAGAACTGAAAAGCAAAGTTAATAACTTATTCCCGTAAGTCATGAATCTGCGGTCATCCGGATCGACTGCACCAGCAGCGTTGACAAACCAGATTTCTTGTGGAGGGAATAGAGATAAAGTGTCAACCTCTCTAGCGTCTTGGAAAAAAGACTTTATGTACTTTTCAAAACTTGCTAGATCTTTCAGGTTTAAATCCGCTGAACGGGAAATTGTAGCCAGTTTCTTTTGAGAAGCCTCGCTTAGATCACCTCTATGAACGATTTGGATCGGTAGCTTATTTCTCAATGCTCTTAAGACTAATATTAAACTCGACAGTTCGTCCATATGTTTATCAGCAGCAGAGATCACTAGACCTTTACCATTATAAGTGTCTCTTAAATCACGAGTAAAACATCCAGAAAGTGAATAAGGAATTTCCTCTGTGTTATGATTGACATCGTTCAGATAGTCCTCCATAACTGGTGGGTAGTTTAAAGTTTCTCTATTCCATCTTGTATAAGTTGGGAATTTTCTAGTCAAGAACTTGAACAGTCTTTTCTCGTTCTCTTCACAAGTGATGGTTTTATTGAAAGTATCGATTCTGTATTGTTTATCTTCAGGTATGTGATTGTCCAAGTAACATTGACTGAAAACTCGAACATTTGTGATTTGATCAATCATATATTTCTCTGTATCATAGGACTCTTGTCTGGCGATGGAATATTTATGTTCCCATTCATATAACTTGTTTTTTTCTTGACACAAAGCCTCAAATTCTTCTAGTGTGATTGTTTCCTTATTATTCAATGAATTCTTAAACTCATTACGACGTTCTTCAATAAATCTTTCCTTTGTGTCAAATATGTAACCATTATAAGGATGGCCGGGTGCTTCTAATTCCTCTAGGATCCACTGCGGGTTTGAATCATAAAGCTCTCTGAAATAGACTTCACATTTTTCGACAATATCTTTGCTCATGAACTCTTCAGGCGAATGCGAATCCAGGATCTTTTGGTAACCAATTGGGTTTTGGTATTTGTTATTATAAAAAATGAACTGTTTATCTTGGTCTGAGGTATGCTGACTTATCTCTTTATGATTGAAAACGCCACCAACAAGCTCCTTTGTGCTGTTCAATGATTCTTTTATGTCAGACTCTCTTATCGTGATCAAATCTGATGGGTCATAATTCAAGTTGACAATAAGAAATATCAGAACCAAGATGATTAACGTTATCGGAGCCAATCGGCTCTT
This sequence comes from Wickerhamomyces sp. yHMH617, assembly GCA_030571115.1. Taxonomy (NCBI): domain Eukaryota; kingdom Fungi; phylum Ascomycota; class Saccharomycetes; order Phaffomycetales; family Wickerhamomycetaceae; genus Wickerhamomyces; species Wickerhamomyces sp. yHMH617. The sequence continues at coordinate 467,267 of JAJLXD010000001.1, read as the reverse complement.
AAGCAAGTGATACAGTCGCATATTTGAGAGTCCTCTATCCAATCTGCCTATCCTTACTTTTAGTTCGGATATCAAACCACTCATTTTTTCTCCAACTAGTTCGTAAACCTCGCGTATCTAATAGATCAAAAAAAGCTATGCAACAAGAGAAAAAACGATTGAAAAAAAAGAAAAAACTAACAGGTAGTGGATAAAATGAGGAATGTACCACAGAGAAAGACAATTTGAACTTAATTAATGTCTGTTAAATGAAAAAATGGATTAATAAAGACCTGAAGTTATTATTGAAGAAAGTAACATTCTCGCTGAGGGTCTTTTTTTTTTTTTTTTTTTNATCATTACATATTTTGTTGCTATAACAACTGAGTGAGAAACAAACAAAAGGAAAAACTAAAATCTGCTTTTGAATTGATTTGATCAAGTAAAAATAAATATTTTTGCTTCATTAGATATTAAATGTGTATATATGTATTTAGAGTCTCTCGGCGAGATCTATTTGTGAGCTTTCTGTACAGCTGCTTCAGCTGAAGATGCGGTAGCAACAAAGAACCGTGGGTCTTTACAATCCCTTGGTGTTTCTCTGATCACATCTTCAACATTCCATCTAGGTGGTTTACCATCTAAAGATCCTCCTGCAATGCCTGTACTAAATTTCAAGAATAATTTATCTCCAACTTCGCTCAAATGTCTCAATAAATAGTCGATATCTTCTTTTTTCAAAGCTGAGGAAACACACAGACGAACTCTGGATGATGTCAATGGAGTAGCTGGATATCCAACGACAACAACTGCGATTTTTCTTCTATAAAGCATTCTTGAAAATGCAGGCATTTTAGCTGGAGCGAAAAGCAATAATGGGATGACAGGTGAATCATCAACACCGTAAACAATGAACCCTAATCTTTGTAGACCCAATCTTAGGTATCTTGAGTTGAATGCGATTCTATCTAGTCTTTCACGACCTTCACCTGGGTTTAATTCACCCATAATAATTCTCATGGAAGAAAGGATCTGAGATAGCACTGGAGCTGGAATAGATTCAGAATAGTTTTGAGAATTTAAGTCAAGTCTTAATCTTTTGATGATATCTTTATTACCACTAACGTAACCACCTGCAGCACCAAATGATTTCGTTAAAGTACCCATTAATAAATCAACTTTTTTAGGATCAATACCAAAATAATCACAAACACCACGACCCCTAGGACCGATGGCACCGATAGAATGTGCTTCATCAACAAATAAATAAAATTTGTATTTCTCTTTTAATTCCAATAATTTAGGCAAGTTACACATGGTACCTTCCATAGAGTACAAACCTTCGACAGCAATGATTATTTTTTTCCAAGGACGATGAGATATTGGTTGTCCTTGAGAAATTTGCTCTCTTAGAAGTTTTTCTAAATTTTCCATGTTATTATGTTTAAAAGTCTTAACTGAACAGCCAGATAATCTCACACCAGTTCTTATGGAGGTGTGATTTAATTCATCTGAGATAATCAACGATTTCTTGTCCAAAATAGAAGAAAATAAGGAGGCGTTAGTAGCATAACCCATCGAGACCAAAACAGCGTCATCTTGGCCAACAAAGTCAGCAATCACACGCTCGGTTTCAACATGTAAGTCAGTAGTACCTACTGTATTTCTTGGTCCTCCACTACCAACTCCGTACTTTTTGATATCTTTCAAAGCAGTAGCTGTACATAAACCTTCAGATTGAGCGAATCCCAAATAGTTATAGGATGAAAGATTCAAACAAGTTGAAGTCGTACCAGGGTAGGTGAAGAATTTATTGTAGTTGTGGGAGTCTCTGTCAATACATGTGATCAATCTTCCAGGAACACCACACGTTGGCCTAGCGAAACAATCATCAATTTTTTGTTTCATACGACGGATATAGAAGGATTCAAATTTGTTATACCAAGGGGCATAACCATCATGCTCCAAAACCTCTGCATATTTCCAAGGCGTGAAGGTTATTCCCATGAAATCTTTGATGTGACCAACAATAATTAAAATTAAATAGTTTAGATAAGTAATCAACAGAACGTAATATGGAGGCTCATCTTCGATAGGGTCAGGCAAAGGAATACCATTACGAGATACTGTTTGATAACGATAATCGTCTGATGTCAATGCACCGTATTCATTTTCGGCTTTTTCCTCGTGTGATAAGCCAGAAAGATCCACTTGAGGTACAACGGTAGACATTATGCGTGTATGACAATAAGTTATGAAAGGAAAATAGAATGTTCAATGAATGTCAAACTGATGATATCAGCAGAGAGAAGTGTTGATGGATGTTAAATAGAGTCAAGAACGTTCAGGTAACACCAAGATCAAGAGTATTAAAAAAAAAGTACGTACACTCAAAGGGGATCGATCACCAATCTCAGGGAGAAAAAAAAAAAAAGAGCTGATGCTAAAAGAAGGAGATGAACTAACAATGAGAAATGCACACCAAATGAACCCAGCAAATATTCACAATGACGAAGCTCTGTGAAAAGATTAGAAAACTCTAAATCTATTGTTTGAAGCGTTTTTTAACAAACAAAGAATATTTCGTCAATAAAAATCAGACAAACGAAACCGCGAAATCCAATACAGAATATCCAAAACGTTTTCTTTAATATTCAAATCAAATCAAATTGAGAACTTTTTGATGTTTCTGATTTTGGGTTCAAAGCCAATTATCGCTCACTGATTCAATATCTAATTATCGCTTATGACAAACAAGGGCTACTGCTGCAAAGTTTTTTCAACGGTTTTGTTCCTGCCCCTATTTCAATAGCTGTACATGTATAATCTATTTGATTACATAAGTATTTCGTAATAGACACGTACCTAAATCTTGATTCTGGACATGTGTTGACAAAACAGCGATGTGCTTGTTTCTTCTGGCGTTTGCAGTTCACTTGTTTTTGGTTGTGTTAGATGTTCGTGAAATTAATACTGATAGTACTGGCAGCTTTCACCATATATCACTCAAATGGCGTTTTCAGGGCATTGCAAGCGTCCGTTGGATTCGGTATCTTTGGATACGTCTCTACAGACTACATGATCCCAAAACTTTCCCCATTGTTCATCAGCAAGGGACTATTCGGTAAAGATCTTTCAAAGCCCAATAAGCCAATAATTGCCGAATCCCAGGGTGCTGTTGCTGCAACATCTTACTTGTTCATAATGTTCTTCTTCATCCCATTCCTTTTCTATAAATACTTGGTTACGCAGACAACTGGAGGTGGTAATAGAGAACTTGGTGAAATCTCAAATGGTGGATCAGACTTGTTCCCTCACGATAAATTAGCAGGCTACTTAAGTGCTATCTTGTGTCTTGAAAGCACCGTCTTGCTAGGGTTGGCTGATGATCTATTTGATATTAGATGGAGAAACAAATTCTTTCTACCTGCTGTTGCAGCTATTCCATTATTGATTGTGTATTATGTGGATTTTGGTATCACTCATGTGTTGATCCCAACCAAATTTCTTCAAGAGTATTTTGGTACAACTTTGATTGAATTGGGATCTTTATACTATGTCTATATGGCATCAGTTGCAATCTTCTGTCCTAATTCAATCAACATCTTAGCGGGTGTCAATGGTCTTGAAGTTGGTCAGAGTGTTGTTCTAGGTGTAATCCTATTGGCAAACGATGCTTGTTACCTATTTTCGGGCAACTCTCCAGCATTTGAATCGCATCTATTCTCAGCTTGTTTATTAGTACCCTTTCTAGGTGTTTCATTAGCACTACTGAAGTACAACTGGTGGCCTTCAAGGGTATTCGTTGGAGATACGTACTGTTATTTTGCTGGTATGGTTTTTGCTGTTGTTGCAATCTTAGGTCATTTCTCCAAAACGTTATTATTGTTTTTAATACCTCAAATCTTCAATTTTGCATATTCAGTACCTCAATTGTTCAAAATTGTTCCATGCCCAAGACATAGACTTCCAACGTTCAATGCTGAAGATGGATTAATGTACCCATCAAGAGCTTTGATTGAAAAACCTTTAAACCCAATAGTAAAAGCCGTATTGATATTGCTGCAAAAGTTCAAGCTAATTGATTTAACTATAGATGGAAAGGGGGAGATAAAAGACGTTAATAATATGACTTTGATCAATCTATTCTTAGTGTGGTTTGGTCCAAAAAGGGAGGACAGGCTCTGTCTCCTTATAATATCTACTCAATTTTTGCTTGGTATACTAGCTCTGGTTGGCAGACATACTATCGGGCCATGGTTATTTGGCTACGATAACTTATGGGTCATTCAATGATATAGAATGTGCTCAAATTAATACATCTATTGGTATCTCTAAAATGCTGAATATTAATACAAATGTATGAGTATTCTAGTTTCTAATTGTGCTCCAGAATGCCTCTCTTTTTTTCCATAACTCATCAACCCAGCTCTTGACTTCATCAGTCTTTACAGAGCTTCTAGCACTCCAAAACTGGTCTAATTTTCTTTCACCTTTGTATTGTTTTTCATATTCAAAACTTTGTAACAGCATTTCGAATTTATCAATATCTTTCACGTATCTTGCTTCCAAAGTTCTAATTTCTTCATAGTCTAACCAGTATTGTAAAATCTCTTCACCTGATTGGCCATCATATCTTTTCACTAGATTACTCAAGTAAACAATAGTTTCGTATTCACGACGATGTTTCTCTTCTTTTGTGACTCCATCATATGGAGTGATATCACCAACCAAGGATTCTGCAATATCATGGATCAAAGCAATTTTAACACACTTAGAGGTGTCAATTTTAGGATCTTTGATTAAAAGGGTTGAAATACCCATACGATACATATGATCACTGATCGATTCGCAGTCAGGAATACTATGGTCAACCCAACCAGTTCTTCTTTGGGATTTCAAAAGACTGACAATCTGTAAGAAAACCAAAACATAGTTTATTGATCCAGCAATTTCATCAGTAGGGGCCAGAAGCTCTTTTATGTGGGCAGGGATGGCATCTTCAACAGACCATTCAACTTTTTGAGTCATGATGTAAGCGATGAGATTAAAAGTATTAAATGGCTATCAAGGGTAAGGAGATGGACAAAAAAATATAATGACACAGAATAGGAATATTTGAAGAATAATGTAAATAGTAATGACTTGACCAAGATCTCCCAGCTGCACAAAGCTCTTAATCAAAGCACCAAGACTGATCTGAAGTTTTTTAGGCTGTTGTTTTTGTTTTTTCTGTTTTGTTTTTGCCTAAAATGAATTGATCTGCACGTGACCATCATCAATATACAACAGTGAACAATTAGTATTAATTACAGAAAAAAGTGACAAAGAATGTATATATGATTAATAGGTTACAACTCTGTACAATTGTAAATTCATTGTGGCTATAATGCAAAATATATTACAGTAAAGTCAACTAGTATATGTTCATAAAAACCCAAATAAGAATAACATGTTTATTAATTATTTCGTCATTTAAGCAACTAATTCAACAACACCACCAGCAGCTCTGATTTTTTCTTCAGCTAATTTGGAAACAAATCTAGCTTTGACAATGACTGGCACGTTTGGTAATCTACCTTTACCTAGAACTTTACCGTAACCAGCAGCTAAGGTATCAATGACTGGAGCAGCAGTAGCGGAAGCAGAAGCTAGGTATTGGTCTCTTTTGTCTTCTGGGACTAAAGTCCATAATTTGTCCAAGTTTAAAACTGGTTTCCAGAAGTGTAATTGTTGTTTGTGGAAGTATCTTTGACCAACTTTACCAAAGTAACCTGGATGGTATTTATCTAAGTTAGTTCTGTGATGATGTTGACCACCAGCTTTACCTCTACCACCCGGATGCTTTCTGTGTTTACCAACACGACCGTTACCGGCTATAATTAGATAGTTAGTATTCAAACATTCATAATTCTTCTAGTTATGGGGAGATAAAAGAGTGTGGAACAGGGAGAACCGCTCATGACAATGGAAAACAATGAAAAGGTGTCACTTAGAGAAGCTCTGCGTGTATACACTTTTTGGAACTTCTTCATTAAAACTTTATGTCTGATCTTTACTGCCATCATAGATGTAAAAAGTCAACTTCCAAAACATAATGTAAGAATCCAAATAATGAATTATAGCAAGTCCATTCAAACGCTATTCGTATGCAACATCACTGAAATACTCTTGTCACAATAGAGCTGGTATTTTTCCCGTATTGATCGTACTTGGATTCATAAAACAAATATTCACAGAATATTTTCATTTACCCAAAGCCCATTGTCCACACTCTCTATATACTCTCCATATCGTGTTTGGGGGTGATAATCACATACCTGAGACGTGACCTCTATGTTTTCTAGTTTTTGTGAATCTGGTAGGCATCTTTGCTGAATTCTACTGTTGATAGGTAAAGTCTTTGTAACAATGATTTAGTGAAATAAAGAATTTCAATTTTGTTTGACAAACCCACAGAAAGAGTCCTTAATGTGTCTCTAACCAGAAATTGCGCACAGTTAAAAAAATACTGGTGAAACAGTGGTTAATAGTGGCCTTACCAGGGTTTAAGCCTGAGAGTGGAAAAAACTGCTTGGGGTTTTATACCACGAGCATTTCGCGAAAAGTAACAATGTGTGGTCTTACTAAAAAGGATGGGACATGTGGTGTTCAGGTGTATAGAGCGAAAGCCCTAGCTCGGATCACGTGCTGATTACATTAATAGCCTGGACATTGTTACAATATTTAATTATGTTATTAGACTCTAATCAACTCGAAGGTTCCAAACTTCTTCGTATGTCTTATGGCCCTTTGTCTCCGGGACACTTATGTCCACATACGTTGCAAATATGATAGAAATCGCAGCAAACACCAAGTAGACGTATCCACCGATCCACGAATCTAAAATAGGAAACAGGAATCCAACCAAGAAGGTTGAAATCCAATTGACCACAGTCCCATAACTTTGTGCAGCACCTCTTGCCTCTTGTTGAGTGACTTCAGAAATCATCAAGAACGGGATAGGACCCAGACCGATAGCAAATGCTCCAACATATGTGAAAGTTGAAAGCACTGAAATTATTGGGATAGATCTTAAGATACCCACGGACATTAATACAGAAGAAACTGCCATTATGGAAGCTGAAGTTACCAAACAGAAGATTCTACCATATTTGTCAACAAATGGTGCAGCAATAAAAGTGATAATTGCGTTCCCTAATGATATAAAGCAGTTAATAATAACAGCATATTCTGGGGTGAGCTTTCTAATTGTATTGACACCGTAAAAAATGATAGAATTTATACCACAGAACTGCTGGCCCGCAAGGATAGCAGTAACAACCAAAAGAGAGTTTTTATAAATTGGGTCAAAGATATATCTGAATATTGTCACGTTAGAATGTTTCGTTGAATGCTCTTGAAGACCATCAGTTAATAATGGAGAATCGTGAGTCTCTTCATCTAACAAAGCAACTCCTTTCAATCTCAATAAGGCAGCTTGTGCCTCTGTGTTATATCCTTTAGATTTCAACCAAACAGGGCTTTCATCAATGAAGACCACAGCTATCACGTTGGCACCACCAATGATACAACCAATAAACAAGATCCACCTCCACTCGTTGTTATTCGCCCACCTGATTGCTAAAACTTGTGTCAATAGTATTCCCAGGTTTATAGCAACTTGGTTCATACTTCCTAGAAAGCCTTTCAAACCATCTGGACTGATCTCATTGATAAACAACGGTGTAACAACTATAGAGTTACCAGCAGCCAACCCGCATATGAATCTCCCAATACATAGCGCCAACAAATCATTACATATAGTCATAACAAACGACCCAATTACAAATATCAACCCATTTATGACTGTAGTCTTTTTGCGTCCGATTGCTTGAGTTAAAGCAGAAGCATATAACGAACCTAACAACCCACCGATTGAAAAAATAGAAGTAGCAAATCCCAATTCCCTTTCTGTGAGCCCAAGACACTCAATTCTTCCCATTTTACTGAAGAAAGTGTCTTCGAACGCCTTACCAGGAACAGGAGTACTCACTTGGCAACTTATCACACCTCCAGGCCCATTCAATTCAGACATGTGATAACCGTACTGGATTGACGCAAGGCACGCGACAGCTGTTGTGAGAACCAAATGAGACGTCCACTGCTTATCATTTGATGGCATTGTTACCTTATAAAAGAAAGTCTTTCAACTGCAATTTGAGAGTGAGAAGTTTTCAACTGAGATTTGATGTGATGTGATTTGATTGAATGCTTTTATTTACTTGGTTTTCACTCCACAAGTCAAAAAGTTTAGTCAAGAAAAACAATTGTTAAACGCTTTTTTTATCAAAAACAAAGTGAAAGATATTCTAAAATTAGAATGACAGCAAAAACATTTGATGCTGAAAAGTTTAGTGAAGAAGGAATTAACCAGAGATTCAGATTGCACCCGGCACTGAGGTTGCCTCTGATCGCAGTGATGTCTGGTGGGTATGGGTTTTTTAGTGGAGGTCGAAGAGGGTTCAGGGAATATGGGGATCGGTTTCTGGTGGAAAACTCACATCGATTGCCTACAACGAAGGGAGGTTGGTATTTCTACCATAAGAGAAAGAACTGGGAGTGTATACGAGCAGGACTACATCTGGGTGTTAAGACGTCTTTTAAATACTCATTCTCAGTGGTTAGTTATTTTGGGTTGGAGGCATTTTTAGATTATTCAAGAGGAAGAATAGATTTTTTGAATAGTTTGGTATCTACCGTGTTATTCGGTGCAGGATACGCTAAATACTATAACCTGAATAATCATGCGTCTACGAAGATTATTAAGAACGGTTTCATCATAGGACTTTTGAGTGGGTTGTCTCAAGATTTACTGATATTCGCCAGAGGTGGTGATGTATGGTATGCTACTATCCTGTCAAAATTTGCTAATAAGCACAAAACATTGCAAGCATAACGAAGTTCTATCTATTTATTTCTTATTTATTAAATATAGAGGCTATTTTGCTTCTCCATTGTCATCTTCGTCTTCATCTAAATCAAAGACAGGATAAGTCAATATCACAGCAATACCAGTAACTTGGTCTAATTGTACACCTGAATCATGCAAACTTGAGAATATTGTAACTTCACCTCCACTGTTTTTAACGGTATCACACAGCTCTATGTAATGTTTTCTTTCATTAACGTTGTCACTTCTGAACAAGGAATCCGTTAAGAGCAAATTTTTGACTGCACCCATGTTAATTGCTTTTTCACATTCTTTTGGGCCATACCATGCTTTTCCATCGTCATTGTTCAAAGTTTTGAAGAATTCATCCAGCAGAAGGACATCCTTTGCAAACTTTGTAGTTGAAAGTTGCTTTTGAACTTCCTCACTCTTCAACACTTCATCCAACCCTTGAAGGAATCCTGTAGAGCTATGGGCCACTAAGAATTTTGGCTTTGCCTGAAGAGTTTCTTTATCATTATTTAGCACTGCAATTTCAAAAATTTTGTCAAACAATCCTTTAGCAGTGAAACCTGGCGATGCTAATATTATAGCTTTTAACTTTTGAATATTGAGATCCCTTAAAACTGTTTCACTAACAAGTTCATAGAATCTATCAAGTGACTTGTCATGGGCTTTAGAGTCACCTCTTTTCTTTCGAGGTATAGATCTTTCAATCTTTTGTCTTAACACTGTCATGTTTTCAGTAATTAGACAAATATGAGCAACCCCTTCTTGTAATACAACAGCTCCAACTTCAGCCTTTTCCTCTATTGAACAGCTCTTGTTGACAATGTCAAAACTTATCTGATCCCATTCGTCTTTATATAAAGTGAATGGGTATTTGAAATCAATTTCAGCAGTATGATAAGTACCACTTGGAACGTCTTCAACTGCCGTAGTTGTTTTACCCCTCAACCTCATGACTTCATCTTGAGGAGTGAAGTCCACATTCTCAATATCAATACGAAGTCTGACCAATCTCTTTTCAGATTTAGCCTTAGATCCCTTTGAGCTATCTTTTGTATTCTTCTTGATGTTTCTCATCGTTTTCAACTCAACCTCATCTCCCTTTTGAATCAAATTGTATAGAGCAAAAAGATCCTCTTTATCCTCAGCAACTAAAGTTACGGACCCACTTGAGTCCTTTTCAAAGTGGTTCGATATGAGTTTCATCTCTGTAGATATGTAGCAATAAATACAATCAGGATCACTTTGGCATCTCATCAAATTTCTGTTCATTGAGAAGATGTCAAAACCGCGAATTGTAAGTACAATATTTGCTTCTAATAATGGTTAATGATAAAATAATGAATAAAGGTTTTGAATTAAAGATCAGTTCTTGTTGTAAACTGTTCAAATTCTTAACACAATTAGAATGAGATGCGTTTATACCGTTAAAAGAGCTACATTTTTTCTTGAGGATGTATCATGAAAATATTAAGAGAGATGGTAGTATATGGAAGATCTAACGGACACCAGCATTAACCAAAGTGGCAGTTACGAAAGATTCACCTTTAGCATTGGTTAGTTTAGCATCTGGTTTTCCTTCAGATTTGAAGATGACTTCACGGTTTTCATTAGTAGAGAAATTTGGTTGAAGTTGTTCCCAGACTTTCTTCTTTGGGTTCAACACTTTATCAGGAGTGCCATCGAAGCCTTCAAAAAAGACCTTATCACCGGCTTTAGAGCCAGCTGGTGGTTCAACAAACTCGACTTTACCATCAGCAGCATCATTGGCACATAACACCATGGCAGTGGATTTGACACCTCTCATGTTAACAGGTTTCAAGTTACCAACAATGACAACGTAACGTTCTTGCATAGCTTCTAATGGGAAATGTTTAACTAAACCGGAGCATACAGTTCTTGGACCCTCTTCATCGCCACATTGGATGGTTGAGACGTATAAAGAATCAGCATCTGGATGTTTAATGGCTTTCTCAATGAAACCGACACGTAGATCGATTTGTGAAGGATTAGGTGGGGCAGCTTCAGCAGCAGCCTTAGAAGCTTGTTCGGCAGCAGCTTTAGCTTTTTTCTCTTTCTTAGCTTTGGCAGCTTCTTCTCTTAGTTTTTTCAAAGTTTCTTCATCTGGTTTACCACCTTTTTGCTTCTTTTCTTTTTTTGAATCAGCAGCTGGTGAAGCTTCTTTAGCGACAGCTTCAGGTTTAGCAGCATCAGTTTTCTTTTCTTTCTTTTCTTTGATTTCACGTGGGACTTCAACAGAGAAATCGATTGTTAATTTTTGGTCTTGTGGAACTTCAACTAAGGTATTTTGAATTAGATCGATCCAACGTAAGATGTGACGCTTGGAAGCATAATCGGATGCAGACCATTTTAAGGCAATTGGCAAAGTTCTAGCAAAGACAGTGACATCAGCAGCTGATGGGTTGTTACCTAAGATGTAAGTTTTCAATTTCAAAGTGTCATTAAGTTGATCAATGGATTCTGGGAATCTTTTGGATAGGGTGTTCCATTGTGATTCAATAGCTTTTTCTTCGTTAGTGAGTTCAGGGAATCTGGAGGAGTCAGCATTTTCAGCTTCCGCTAGTGACAGCTTTTGAAAAGATTCAGCGAGACCACTCATAATAATTTTAATAATTTATAAACTAAACTTATTGTGTGAACGGAGAAAGTTGTGTGTGAGAATCAGCTTCAACTTCAACTTCAATTAAAAAAAATAAAAAAAAAAAAAAAAGGTATACTATTGACACG
>JAJLXD010000001.1:339519-452450 GCA_030571115.1 Wickerhamomyces sp. yHMH617 | reverse complement strand
TGAATAGCTGTTTGGAAGGAGCTTATAATTTATATACCTTTTGTGTCAATCTTATATCTGTAACAGTAGAGTTTCTTTATTTATAGGTTATGTATCTTGAAAATGGTTCCTGAATAACGATGAGCTTTGAAAAAAAACATCTTACCAAAGTTTATTCTTTCAGTAAATTCTGGGGATAACATTAATGACTAGTGACACAGAGAGTATTCTCACAGCAGAAACAGTGGCAAGCACACATACTCGTCTTCCACCTTGTGCTCTGCGGTACCACCCTTCCATTCCTTCACTTTTGTTTTTGGGAACTTATAAACTTGAAGATGATGGTTCCAGACATGGTTCTATCGAGATTTACAAGAAACATGATAATTCTCTGAAGTTAATGGAGAACATAGCGACTGAGAGTGCAATTCTGGACCTGAAGTTCTCGCAGCATGATGATTCTATTATCTACTCCGGCCATTCAACTGGTTGTTTGAAAGTTTGGAGTTATGACATTGACAAATCTGAGTTGTCGTTATTGCATCATGCTCAATTATTCGAGGAAGATGTATTAATAACCTCAATTATTGTATCTCAAACAACTAATGGACATCTGCTTTTAACAACCACAGACGGGTATGCCTCTATTGTTGACATAACTGATTCTGGTGTTTCGGAACCAAGATTTCTTGCAACAAACCATGATTTACAGTGTTGGACAGGTGCTTTCGGAAATTTTGCGGAGCTGAGTCATGTTGCGTTTACTGGTGGTGATGATGGAAGCCTGATAGCTCATGATTTAAGAGAGCCAGATTCCGTCAGCATTTTCAATGCAAAAAGACTACATGATGCTGGCGTGGTTGCTATTCAAACAAGTCAACCTGGGAACCACCATGGCGTTGGTGAGTGGTTTGCTGATAAACCTTATAATTTATGGACAGGATCTTATGATGACAACTTACGAAGTCTGGATCTAAGGGTAGTACCGGATACAGGTCTAATCCAAGGTCTTGGTCCAAGACTTAAAGAAAAATTGACACTTGGTGGTGGAGTTTGGAGGTTTCAACCATCACCTAATGAGGGAGATAACAGGCTCTTGACATGCTGCATGTATGATGGTGCCAGGATCATTAATATTGAAGAAGAGGACAAACCAAAAGTTTCCAGATATTTCAAAGATAAACACGAAAGTATGGTTTATGGATGTGACTGGAATCCAAATGGTGAAGAAGTTGCAACATGCAGTTTCTATGATTGTGTTGTTGAAGTTTGGTCACCAAATAAAACAAGTGAAAGTACTACAAGATAATTCAAAAGTCCAGCTCTGTTTTATTTTACTCCACAAACATCACATTATGAATCTTTGGAATCAGAGTGCTTTTCAATCCATTCTTTCAGTTTAAGCCAGTCAACTTCCCCATCAGGGTTTTCTTTCAGTTTCTGGTCAACATATTGATCGACAGGGAGTGTTTTTCTTACTGCAACGACTGTTGGAATGTTTTTGATACCAAATCTTGCTATCAGATCTTTGTTTCCAGGTTCATCAGCTTCAACATCAACCATGTTAATCTTTTTGTCTGTTTCATAGGCAACGATTCTTTGAAGAGCACCGGTTACTTTGTTGCAATATGGGTCACCTCTGATAGTGAAGTTCAGCAGTAATGGCCGTTTGATCAGTAGCAAGTCGCTCAATTCATTTTCAAATCTAACTGGGAGGAATATCCTGTTACCTTGCTTTGTAGTTTCAGGCGGTTCCAATATCTTTCTAGGGGTCCACCAGAAGCTTCTGGAGCCAACAAGAGCTGTGGATACAACGATTCCAGAGCCGACCAACAATTGGTTTCTGGTAAGTGAGATCATATTAAATAGTGCGTATAAATTGACTATGGGATGCGTGTCCTAAGCTTTTGGTTTGTACTAAAAGAGGAAAAGGATGTACAATTGGAAAGTGTAATGACTTAGTCAGCGTCCGCTCGGCTTACTATTTGCGGTACAGTAAAAATTAGTAATGCGTGCAGTGAACAGTCATCAACAAGTTCATTTATAAAACTTAAGAAACCCACCAATTGAAACTCTTGTCAACGGCTTAAACAAAACTGAAAGTAGAGAGAAAGTTTGTGCCAAACTTCATAAATAAAATTCATACTTTTTCATAAATTGATCAAAAGAACATAATATAATAAACACTTCCAACCGAAACAAGCATCCACAGTTTTCACTCCGGACAAAAACCAATCTCCAAACAATCACAAATTCATTAACTTATCAAGATTAAACCATCAGAGTCATATAAAACAAACGATGCAACAGCCAAAACCACTACGTCCACGCGACTCGCTATTTCAAGACCTCTCGTTGGTTTCGCCAGTTGTCACTCCAACGGAAACAGTCCCTTCAACACCGTTGGGTGTCCCCGTGGAAGAAGATGACCTTATAACATCATTCGAGCAGAAGAGAAAAGAGCTTCCGGCAGAACTTCCTATAGTTCAGTGCATGGCCCGTGCCAGAATACCAACCACAACAGGACATGATATATTCCTCCACCTTTACTCCAATAACGTTGACAATAAAGAACATCTTGCTATTGTATTTGGTGAGAAGATTAGATCAAAGACTCTCTTCAAAAAAAGAGTTGGCGAATCTCAAAGTGACCGTATGACTAGAGGAGCATACATAGGGAAACTGAGACCCGGAAGAACAATCGCTGATAAAGACGATGTCACAGGTGAAGAATTGAAATTTGATAATAATGGAAATTTAATTTATGAGTTAAGTCGAGATGAGCAGGCAACGCTGGTTAGAATCCATTCTGAGTGTTACACAGGAGAAACCGCATGGTCTGCAAGATGTGATTGTGGTGAACAATTTGATGAAGCTGGAAGAATAATGGGTAAAGAAGGAAGAGGTTGTATTGTATATCTGAGACAAGAAGGTCGTGGTATTGGTTTGGGTGAAAAATTAAAAGCATACAATTTACAAGATCTAGGGGCTGATACTGTTCAAGCCAATTTATTACTGAGACATCCAGCTGATGCCAGATCATTCTCATTAGCCACTGCAATCTTACTAGATCTTGGTTTAACAGATATCAAACTTTTAACAAACAATCCAGACAAAATAGTTGCAGTGGAAGGAAAAGATAGACTAGTTAGAGTGAGGGAAAGAGTCCCGATGATCCCATTGGCTTGGATTAATGGGGGAAAAGAAGGTATTCATTCACATGAAGTTGATGGATATCTGAGAACTAAAATCGAAAGAATGGGACATTTATTACAGAAGCCAATCAATATATCGCATTAAGATATCTTAAATCCATTAAATCCAGTTCCCGCGATCTTCTTATAGTAAGAATTATAATTAGGCAACACTGGAATTAGATGACAATTTACTAGAAATTATATCAATCTTTGTTCTATCATTTTTATGCCGAGGTCCCAGGATAATAGACTCTCGGCAGCTCGGTAAATGTAAAACACTGTTCTGATGACAAAACTGGTCAATTGAAACTCGAAATATACTAAGGCAACAACCAGATGTCTATGGATAAGACCCCCTAAGGACAATCTAGAATTATGTCAATTATAAATATTGATGCTGTGCCTAATTATTTTTTTTTTTATAGCAATAACAGGCTAAAAGCTCTAAATACTAACCCCGTTGATACTTAATATCAGCCGTTGAATAACTGCATCGGCCGAATCAAAAATTGGATGACTAATCTACAACACAAACACTACTTTTGTAGCCGATATTTTAACGTGAGTGATGGGCCCATTGCTTCAATGATGTTCTGATTGTACTACCTGTGGGTCCAGCTCTTCCTAGAGCACGCATAGCTTATAAATTAACTTTATGACCAATAGCTAATGGATAGCAAAAACGGATGTAGAATTTCGCACTTGCACTCAATCAAAAAGAAATATATATATAGTACAGCATCCCAACATTCAGAAAAACTAAACCAACACTAGTAGTTTCATTCATCATACAATAATAATCATCCACAATGTCTGCTAAATCATTTTACGACCTAGCCCCAGCTGATAGATCAGGTAAACCATTCTCTTTTAGAGAAAACTTGGAAGGTAAAGTGGTCCTTATTGTAAATACCGCCTCCAAATGTGGTTTCACTCCACAATATGAAGAACTGGAAGCCCTTTACAAGAAATACAAAGATGAAGGGTTGGTTATCTTGGGTTTCCCATGTAACCAATTTGGACACCAAGAGTCTGGTACACAAGATGAAATTCAATCTTTCTGTCAAGTTAATTACGGTGTTACTTTCCCAATCTTGAAGAAAATCGATGTCAACGGATCAAATGCTGACCCAGTTTATAACTATTTGAAGGAAAAGAAATCTGGTTTACTAGGTTTCAAAGGTATCAAATGGAATTTTGAGAAATTCATTGTTGATAAGAAAGGTGATGTTTATGAACGTTATTCCTCTTTGACAAAACCTTCCAGTTTAGAAGACACCATTAAAAAATTATTAAAAGCTTAAGACTGGGTCTTCTCTATCACTTAAGGATTTTTTTGCCATCTACTCATGTATCAAATATAGTAATACAATGCTTATCACAACTGATCAATTGGTAGTTGATTCCTTCACTGATCTTCAGCCTTTCCCTAGCACTCAGCGTGTATGTACCAGTTCTCAGTAACTTTCCTGGCTGAAGCTGTTAATGAAAAAAAAAATTCAGTGAAAAGGCCATAATCGCTAAGCTCTCTGTACATGGTTGTTATTAGTCTCAATGGCTAAGAAGAATAACAAGACACCCCCGAAGGAGACTCCTGCTGCTCCAAATAAAACTAAGAACCACAAAAATGACCCCAAAAAGAGTATAAATGAATCGCAAAATAACACAGAGAGACCAGCTGTCACAGCGAGACCATCAAGTGGTAAGACGCCCATCAGTTTGCTTCATGAGCATGCTCAAAAACAAAAATGGGAAAAGGTTCAATACGATATGCATAAAGTGAAAGATGGAATGGTTGCCACTGCTATTTTGAGTTGGACAGACCCAAAATCAAAAGAAATTGTCACCTTCAAAGTTAAGCATAGTTTATCACCTAAAGACACACCAATCGAAGCCAGATATTTTGCTGCCACTGTTGCTCTACATAGAGTATGCTTCAATAAAAGTCTACATATGGTTCTTCCCAGAGAGTTTAAAGATCTGTGGGTGGATCTGGAAGCAGAGAGAAAGATCATATTAAAACAATCACCATCAAAGCATGACTCGCTATATGCTAATGACCCTTTCAAAGTTGTTTTGGAGCAGAGAAAAGCAAAAGAAACCAGAGAGAAAGAGCATCAGATAAAACTTAACAATGAAGCCAAATCGAACAAATCACCGATCGTTTTAACGTCAGTGAAGAAGACTTCATCCCCATCACCAAGCCAGCAGAAAAGCTTCAAGAGGCCACAGATTGAACTGCAAGAACGTACCGTCAAGTTTCCAAAAAAAGTATGGGATAGTGCACAACCTTTCAATTTCACCATCAATGAGAGGGAAACTATTCAAAAATCAATAAGGTCTCATATATCTTGGAAACTCAGGAATGGGGAATCGAAACTTTCTAAAGCATCTTTATTATCTCTAGGTTTCAGAGAGACTCACGTCAATGAAGCTCTGCATTATCAAGATCCTTTGTCATTCCTATTATTCAACGTTCCTGATGATGATTTGCCTGCTTTCTTTTTGGATTCCACTTCTTCTGATGTTGTTACAGTAGCGGATAAGAATGAAATTCTTTTAAAGAAAGTATTGGAGTTTGGGATTTCACGAATTGAAGCGTTATATTTTCTGAATAAAAACAATGCCAATCTCAGCAACACTATTATTGAGCTTGTGAGAGACTGTGTTGATTACGTTGTGCCTGAATTTGGGGATGTGGATGAAGTACTCTCGAGGGATATCTGGGATGAGGAAGTGGAAAGTTTATTGATGATCTATGAGCCTGAAAAAATTGAAGTTCAAAATAAAGACTGTATCTCAATAACTCTTAATGGTTTTCTAGTGTTAACAGTGTACAAGTCTCGAAACTATCCCTATGATCTTTGTGGGTTCATAATATCGACAATAAATTCAACATACAAACTACCGAACTATGTCAAGATCAAACTTAACACAAAACTTGCAAAATATGCTGTCGATCACTTGGTTGGTGATAATTATATTTACTCACTAGTTGACTGGTTACAAGAGAATAGTGGATCTATTATCGAAAATCCAGGTCCACTGTTAGAAACTCCAAAACTGGAGAAATCTGTTGAAGAGCTGGAAATAACTAAAGATTCTAACGTCAAGGAACGGAGATTTTTCAGATCAAATCCAAATGTTGAATCAATCAAAGTGAGTTACGCAAGAAGGTCCAAAAGCCCCGAATTTGCCAAGATGATTTCGTCAAGGTCAACACTTCCAGCTTGGGATGTTCAGCGTGACCTATTGAAAGTTATAGATTCCAATAGTGTCAGTTTAATTACAGGTGAGACAGGTTCTGGTAAATCTACACAATTAGTGCAATTCATACTGGATGACTTGTATGCCAAGGGTGACTATAAAACGCAAATTTTATGTACTCAACCCAGAAGAATATCTGCTATCGGTTTAGCTGAAAGAATCTCCGATGAACGAGCCAGCAAGTGCGGTGAGGAAGTTGGCTATATCATTAGAGGCGCTAATAAGACATCTAGAGATACCAAAATTAAATTTTTGACTACTGGTATATTGGTGAAATTTTTACAAAGTGGTGACGATTTTTTAAATAATACGATTTTAGTAATTGATGAGGTGCATGAAAGATCAATGGAGACTGATTTGATTATTATTATGATTAAGAAATTGTTGAAAAAATTCAAAAATATGAAGATCATCTTGATGAGTGCTACAGTTGATGTTAGTACTTTTAAATCTTACTTTTCTGGTTTGGAAACAGCACATATCAAAGGTAGAACCTTCCCCATTGACGATTATTATTTGAATGATGTGTTAAACAAGACTGGATTTGAAATACAGATCAATGATGAATGGATTAAGCCAAAAGCAGACTCTAAGTTCTTTCAGGATGGAAATATAAATTATGATTTGATCACATCACTGGTTCGAAAAGTCGATGAGGATCTAACTAATGCCAAAAATCCAGGGTCTATTTTGATTTTTTTACCTGGTGTTGCTGAAATCAATAAATGCATAAAAACTTTACAACAGAAGTTCCCGAAACCTTCAGTTATCTTAGCATTACATTCTGCATTGAGTGCACAGGAGCAATCGAGAGTTTTTGACTCATTTGCGAACAAGAGAAAAATAATTGCATCCACAAACATTGCTGAAACCTCTATCACTATTAATGATTGTGTTGTTACAATTGATTCTGGAAGAGTCAAATCCATCACGTATAGTGCAGTTGACAACACAACAAAACTAATTGAATCCTTTGAATCAAAAGCTGAAGCCAAGCAGAGAAGAGGTCGTGCTGGGAGAGTTTCAAAAGGTGTTTCTTACAAGCTTTTTACAAAAGAAACGCATAATGCTATGATGGAAGCTCCTATCCCAGAAATGAAAAGAATAAATTTAGACTCTTTGTATCTTGTTGTTAAATCAATGGGGATCAAAGATGTCATTGGATTCCTTAATACCGGAATGGATCCACCACCTTTGAACTCTTTGATAAAGTCAGAAGAGATACTGAAATGTTCAGGGTTTATCGATGACTATGATGAACTAACTGAGCTTGGAAAATACGTTTCGCTCCTTCCTATTATTGATCCAAAACATGGAAAATTGATTATTTTTTCCATTATTTTTGGTTGTGTTGATATTGGTATCCTTATTGCTTCTGTGTTAGGTGTTGGAACTCCTTTTTTGAAAAGCTTTGAATTGAGAAGTCAAATAAAAGATCTTCTCTCAAAAACGAAGGATTTGGGTGATTTGTTATCAACTGTTCTCATCGTACAAAAATATTTTGCATTAGAATCAGCATCGGAGAAGAGACAGTTTATCTCCCAAAACTTTTTATCATACACTAAACTGAATGAGATAAAATCATCCAAGGCTCAATTGCTATCTATAATTGAAGATCTGGGTTTTATTCCTTTGAAATACAAGGAAGGTAATCCAATGTTGAATAAAAATAGCAAAAATATATCGATGATCAAGGCTATAATCACCGGTGCGTTCTACCCTCAGGTGGCTAGGGTACAATTACCTGATCCAAAATTCTTGTCGACTTCATCTGGTGCTGTGCAAGTAGATCCAGATGCAAAACTGATTAAATACTGGATAAGAAACGAGGAGTATATAACGCAGTTAGGTATATCAAATGTAAAGGACACTACTGTGACCGAGCTTCCAGCAACGAGAACTTTCATACATCCATCGTCGGTGTTATTTGATACTAGTATCAAAGAAGTCCAAGAGTCTGACCTTGAAGCACTCAAAAGTGAAAGAGAAGATGGTTTAATTGAATTTGAAAAATTGCAACAGCGCAAACTTGATCTCGTTCCTACTGTTAAGAAGGCAAAGAATCAAGCGTTGAGATCACCTTTCATTACTTATAACGCATCAACATTAACAAATAAGCATTATTTGAGAGATATAACACCAACTTCAACTATAGCTGTTCTACTATTTGGTGGCCCTTTATCATACGACTTGAGTGCCATCTCAAGTGGTGGAAAATCACCAGGTATTGTTCTTGACTCTTGGCTCCCAATCAAAACCTGGTGCAAAAATGCAGTATTGATCAAAGAATTAAGATACCTTGTCGATGATGTTATCAGAGACCAATTGGAAAAGCCAAATTATTCTAGTCCAATTGAGAACAAACCCTCACCCAGATCATTAGAAGTATTAACACTTCTTGATGCTTTACTGGCAGCCCGTGGAAAATAGTACAATTCGTATATATACATCAAATTTCTAATGCATCAAAAGACAAATCTCATACATTATTGCAAACCTAAAAAGACGAATTAAATTATGAAGCAGAATAAACTAAAGAACAGTTCTTGAGGTCTCTTTGAATGGATTCTGAGTCTCATTTGTGGTAGTAGTGATAACACTTGCGGCATCATGGTTAGTTGAGCTTGGTGATAACTGAATCTCTCCATTTCCAGCTTGACGGTTAGCACTAGGGGTTGAGTCCAAAGTCTTTCTTTGTTTCTTCAAGTACCAGATGACACCAGCAGCGATGGCCACAACGGCAATGATTGGTACAACAACAGCTGGTGCAATAGTCTTAGCATTGCTGCTACCAGATGAGGATGTTTTGGTTGATGAAGTAGTGGCATCTGAAGGCACTCTGGTGATTTTACCATCACTGTCAGAGGTAGATGCGATAGCCCTTATTAATGGACCAGTTTTAGCACCAACATTCTTTGCATCTGTAGTAGCAGTTGTCAATGGTGTGATAGTGACAAAAAAGTAACCATTGCCATTTCTAATGAAAGAAGACTGGATTGTTAGTGGGTAGTAACCATCAGCGTTTGTTAAGTAGTTTGTGGTTAAAAGGATGGAGTTTGCTCCAGTTTGTGGGTAAGCAGTTAGTTCAATTTTGACCTTAGTAACGTCAGAACCACCCCAGTAAGTTGGGTCCCATGTCAACCAATAAGTTTCACCAACAACCATTTCAGTACCGTTAGCAGCACTACAGAATGGATAACCTTGAACGTCGGAAGCTGGAACTCTGTCACCAAAACATCTTAGAACTGGTGGAACAAAAGATGGAGTTGGATAGCTGGTATCAGTTGGGGTTGGAGATGCTGATAAAGTTGACCCATCTTTCACTGTTGGTGTGATTATATATGGAATACCTGAGTTATCAAGAGATGCCCATGGAGTTGGAGTCTCAGTGACTGGGGAAGCTGAAATTGTGACACCGTCAATAACTGTAGGAGTGACAGCCATGATGATCTTAGATGAGGTAGTTCTCCACACAGCATCTGAAAGGATCTGTTGCGAACGTTTGGCTAGTCTTGATGGAACTTGAGTTGGCTCTGGCTTTGGAATGGCAGCAGCTGATACAAATGAACTGACCAAAGATGTGAGCACTATGATGGATGTATTTAACTTCATTGGTTACAAGTGGCTATTATAGGTCGAAGAATATGACTTAAGGGTATCAGAAAATCGAGCAAACGAAAAAAAGCCCCCATTGTGTACTTATATAGGTTAATACCACTGCATTCAATAAATTTCTTTTCTTACTACACTCTTAGTATGAGTCCGATGAGCTGCTTTTCTGCAAGACCGATAATTCCCAGAGCGAGATCAAAACCTTCATAACAGGTAAATAAATTCCAAAAAAAGCACAAAAAATTGGTGGAGACCTCACTCATCATTTGGGAGTGGATATCTAAGCTTATGATACAAATCTAGGACAAACTTAACGTTATTTTGAGCTGTTTGGTGCGCTTTAAATGGTGAATATGGTTCGTTAAGCTTTTCTTCACTATGGTGTTGTGCATACCAGAATTACCCGATACGAACATAAATTGGGGTGTAGAAAATTTCAAAAAAAAAAAAAAAAAAAAAAAAAATCTTGTCAAAAATTATGCGAAAGATACAGAACAGATTAAGAGAAGAGCATTTCTAGTCTCGTTATATTTTTTGTGCATCGAGCCGAAACATGCACTCAGCTGTAGTATAATTACTACGTACTGTATGTACTCACAAGTAAACGGTACTGGCATACTGGCAACTGGCATCCTTCGCTGTTACTGTGATCTCATGCTTCAACATTCAACCAGAGACACTTTTTTTCATTCCTCAAGATCTGCAGTACCGCTGTTATCTTTTTCATCAGCAAAGCAGGGACAATGAAATATTTAATGATATTGATCTTGCAAGCAGCTGCTTCTGCATAACAGACGACTCTGTAGTAGCTGTAAATACCAGTTAGTGTTAGATTCACAGCCAGTTTAGCTAGTGCTAATATATATATAATTATCACTAGTCGATTATACGTCGACACTAGTGCACGGGACCAGCAGCTTTTTTTATATATAATTGCAGTTCAATATTTAATCGCAAATTACTAATTACGTCGTACATGATCATAAGATCATAAATCACTGGTGAGTTATACGCATATATAATGGCAACGGAGACTAATATATATTGAGGTATTATAATAAGGTATAACACTCGACGTACAGCAGCTTTATAATATTTGCGACATGAAGCTGAGTAAGCCTTATTGTTTATAATTTGATCTCACAGCTTGCCTATAAGTATTGTGGTAGTGTGTTATACTAGCTGTGACCTATGACTCTAATCTCTTACTACGGCTACTGCTATGGTGCTAACTGTTACCGTACTATGGATACTGATTAATGACTAGTGTATCTCCTTCCGCTAACACGCATCACTTGTGTTTTGACACAATTCATTAAGTGCCCTTTAATTTGAATGCCTTATAAAATTTGCAAACAGGCTCAAATTGGCTAAAATTTTGCGAAGTTACAGCTTAACCTTTTTCCCTTTTTCCAGTTAGGAAACTCTCACCGAAATTGACCGCAGAGAATTTCTGTAAATAGCACTATTGTAGGTGACCTGACATAGAAAATAAGGCAAGGGGCATTGCATAGTAAACGGTTCACGTAACGTTGGCATTTGGCAACCGTTTTAAATAGGTATATAAACAGCATAATCTTCCTTCTTCCCTCATCACGCCCACGCTTTTCATAGCCCGGAAACAGAGTCAGTTTTCAAAAGAATGAATACTCGTTGCCAACTTGCCAACTCCCGACTACATTCCCGTAGTGCCTTAAAGATCCAAGGCTCTTTCAATGATCGACCATTTTTTCTCTCTTGTCAAATCATAAACCGTTAAACCCGGTTGGAGCAACATATGTATTCGCTAAAAAAGATGTCGCAACTTGCAAGATGTTTTTATACTACACTTGATCATAAACAACGGCGAAGTGTGCAATTTATTAATTCACCTGCAACACACTAAAACCAGATTCTATTTTCTTTCAGTCCTAAGTTTCTACTCCTCCCACGTTGAGTTTGAATCTCTAAAGCTGTTTACCAAAGAATGTCTGACGTGGAGTCCAAGAGAGACTCTTCGTTCTCGTCAGCAAAGCCTGTGGGTTCTAATACAAATCCATTTAATAGTAAAGTATCAGATGAACAACTCCCTAAAAGCTCCCCTTCAAAATGGCAAAATTTTAAAGACTCCTTCAAACCACCAATAGTGGAAGAAGTCCCAGAAACTGAAATCGATTATGTTGATAAGTTTGAGTTAAAAGATTACAATTTGCTTACAGATATCGAGAAAGCAGCTAAAAACTCTGCTACAACGGACATGAAGAAAAAATTAACCCTGCGTCATTTAATCATGATAGCAATTGGTGGTAGTGTTGGTACTGGTTTGTTTGTCAACTCGGGTGCTTCTTTGAGTACTGGTGGTCCAGCTTCTCTTGTTATTGGGTGGTTTGTGGTGGCTACCATGATGTTTTCTACTATTGTTGCTCTTGGGGAATTATGTACAGTTTTCCCAGTCACTGGTGGGTTCACTACACTAGCCTCTAGATTTATTGACCCCTCATTAGGGTTTGCCATGGGATGGAATTACTGTCTTCAATGGTTGATCTTATTACCTTTGGAACTGGTTGCTGCAGCCATCACTATCCAATATTGGAGACAAGATATCAACTCTGATGTTTGGGTTGCTGTCTTTTACGTTTTCATCTGTATTTTGAATATGTTGGATATTAAATATTATGCTGAATCAGAAGTTATCCTATCTGTTACAAAAATTCTAGCTGTCATTGGATTTTTCATACTAGGTATTGTTTTGATCTGTGGAGGTGGCCCAACAGGTGGTTACATTGGTGGGAGCTACTGGCACGATCCAGGTGCTTTTGCAAATGGTTTCAAAGGTGTTTGTTCAGTTTTTGTTACTGCTGCTTTCTCTTTTGCTGGTACTGAATTGATCGGAATGACTGCTGCTGAAACGGAAAGCCCGAGAGAGACAATTCCAAGAGCTGCTAAACAAACGTTTTGGATGGTCACTTCCACTTACATGCTCACTTTAATCTTGATTGGTTGTTTGGTCCCTTACAATGACAACAGATTATTGGATGGTGACTCATATGCATCCGTCTCTCCATTCGTTATCGCCATCCAAAATGGTGGCATTAGTGGTTTACCATCTCTGATGAACGTGATCATTTTATTAGCAATTTTGTCCGTTGCAAACTCCTCTGTTTATGCAGGTTCAAGAGTTCTGGCTGCTTTAGCTGACATTGGTGCTGCTCCTAAGTTCCTATCATACGTTGATAGAACAGGGAGACCATTATATGCTACGCTGGTTACTCTTGTCATTGGTTTACTCGCTTTCATTGCTGCTTCTGATAAAGAAAGTGAAGTTTTTCTCTGGCTATCCGCGTTATCTGGTCTATCCACTATTTTTGCATGGTTATCCATTTGTGTTTCGCATATTAGATTCAGAAGAGCTTTAAAGGTCCAAGGTAGATCAACTGACGAATTAACCTACACTGCTCAGCTGGGTATTTGGGGTTCCATTTATGGTGTTGCCTTAAATCTATTAGTTCTTATTGGTCAGTTTTGGGTTGCTTTGTTCCCAACCGATAAGGCTGATGCTAAAAACTTCTTTGAGGTTTGGTTATCCCTAGCAATTTTCTTAGTATTTTATATTGGCCATAAATTATGGAAGAGAAATTGGTCTTTCTTCATTAGAGCTGCTGATATGGATATCGACACAGGTAGAAGACATATCGATATGGAACTTCTGAAGCAAGAAATCATTCATGAGCAACGAGCACTCGCTCAAAAACCTTTCATTTATAGAGTTTTCAGACTTTGGTGCTAGTCCAAGAAAACACAGCTAACACTAATTAATTAATACAGTTTACAAAGAATGTGTTTAGTTGTTCATTAATACAATCATTTATCATGTTTATTTCAATATTATAAAATAAATTTGTAATTAATATCCCTATCGTCTATTGGATTTTCATTGAGAAAAGAACTATTATCAAGATCTTTTATTTTCTGTTCTGAAAGCACAGCATTACGAGTATTCCGCTTGTGGTAAATGAACATCATTGCGAGGACAAATGGAATAGCAGCACATGTTAACGACAACCCCACTGTCAAACCTTTAATATATCTTGGGGCAGATTTTGCTGTAAATACCTGGCCTGCCAAAACACCAGCCGTGCTACCAATGGTTGTTATCATACCACCTATTGTAGCTCTCTTATAGTGACCAGCGTTATTGTTATTTATCCACATAATACTTAAAGCAGAGCAGACATAAATACCAGGAGCTATCATCATACAACCGAAATATCTGACTCCTAACACATCTGATCCAACTAATACTCCATATCCCACAATCTCTAGCAACAACCCACAGATTAAAAAAGAGCCTCTATGTTTCATTTTGTCAGAAAAATAACCAACAGTGACGAAACTTATCAAAGCCAAGGCATAAAAAGGAATAGTCAATAACTGTGTTTCATATTTGTTATAACCCATACCCCTTATCAGAGAAGGCAAAAATGTGGAGATGCCAAACAGGGTCGTATCCACACAAAACTCATAACCACATGATAACACATTATTTATGTCAGTAAAACTTCTAAGGACCTCAGACCATTTAAATTCTTCATCTTGGTAAAAATCAGGATAAGTTTTCAATCGAGTTTTCAGAATTTCTCTCTCATCAGCTGTTAACCACCACACTGATGTTAACTCCCCAGGTAGTAAAACAGCAAATATTGGAGTTGAGCAAATAGTTAGTGCACCTTCAATGGCAAAAAGCCATCTCCAGCCCTCCCAACCGTTAACATCAATCTTTATTAGACCGAAAGCAAGCAGCCCACCAAATGCTCCACTTGCAGCAGCTGCAGAATAGACAGCAGAGCATCTGACTGCCATTTCCTCTCTTGTGTAAAGCATACCCAAGTAGACGCTAATAGTTGGTAGTAAACCAGATTCACAAAGTCCTAACAACATTCTGCAAGCCAGTAATGAATGATAGCTGGTGACAAATGCAGTGCAGAGGCAAACCACACCAAATGAAAAAACCATCAATGTTATTCCTATCTTTGCACCAACATACTTTAAAGATAGTGCTATTGGTGTTTCAAATAGAACGTAGGTGACAAATAATAGACTGACTGCGTTACCGTATTGATTTCCTACCAGCCCTAAATCTTTCGACATACCAGCTGCTTCAGCATTTCCAATGTTAGCCTTATCTAAATTAGAGAAAAGATATGCTAATGAGAGACATGGTATGATTATAAAATCGAATTTCCTCAGTACTTTCTTCTCGATGGCCTTGAAAGCTAAGTCATTTGAGGTCAATAGTTTCGCATCAATGGGGCTCTCATCCTTGATACTTGAAGTTGAATCCTGCTGCTCGTTCGTTATCTTGTCATCCATGTCGCCGGAGAGACGCCTAGTATGGGCTAATTGGTTATATTGTCGTTATGATTGTAGTTTTGTTACTAATGAATGGACTAGTTAGTCATTAATTTTTTTTTTCTCAGGCCTCGGAGACCCTATCAAACCCATCAGGCAATAATAATTGGCTGATCGAAGATTTGAGCTAAGTTATGAAGTGAGGCTGTGAAGTGAGAATCATGAAAACACTCATTTAGTTGAGTTTATACGGTTGAGACCTGGTTGATTGAATCACGAATTGAAGCGATCATAGTGTATCCACCAAGCAGATCCCCAATAATTTTGGCATTCTTTGGCTGGTGGCTGTTTTGAGCATTAACGTCTGTTAGGCGTTATTCCGTTCCGGATTAATCTGTTATTATGATGTAATGACAGATCCATCCCTTTATAATTTACGACTTCAAGCCATAACATTATCTAAAATTGTGTGAAAGCCTTCAACGGCTGATTAAAGTCTCTGTGAAGGTGGTCAGTTGACTTTCTAAAGAAGAATTTACCATTGCAAGTGACAAGACAAGAATTTCAACCTATTTCTATTTCAGCTTGGGGCAGCCTTTTACAGTGAAGCAGCAACTACTAAAGCTGCCAAACCAAACCTGGCGAAACCCGCAGGAAAAATAATTTGCAAAAAGAAACCCACTTAATGATTCATATTTATAAACTCTTGAACAAACAGAGCCGCTGACAATCAGAATTCATTAGATTCACTAAAACTACAAAGCGCCTTGTTCACTTTCACCTGTCTTGCAGCAGTATTCCACTCAATCCAGTATATGGCCTCAAGACAATGGGGAATCAAGAAGAGAAGAGCACCAGCACTGGGTTCTTCAAATCACTCACCAATGCGTTCAAGTCACCTACAAATAATGACAGGGCCAAGTTTGACGTTAACCAGATCACTCAGGACTCCAGAAAGCAAGTTCTTTTCAACGAACTGAGGGCAGGCTCTCTGCAGTCAAGAGCAAAAGCTGCTGATCAAATACGTGAGGTTCTTTATGAGTTCGATGCTAGCTCTGTACCTGATATCTGGTACTGCGCTTCAGACCTCATAACTCCCAAGACACAGCACACAATAAGGCGGTCTGCGTTAAAACTATTAAGCTCGTGTGTTGAGCTGCATTATGAAGATCGTTCCCATTATTATATTTATTTCACCGATTGCTTGAATAATTGCATTTTCACTAAGGACAAGATTGAGCCTGAATTGGATCTTTTTCTTGTGATATTTAAGAAACTAACAGATAATGGATCCTTCATTCATCATTATCAAGAGCCTTTGAAAGCGTTGTTGGTGCACTTTTTCATTGATGCATTAACACCAACAGATATTTCAAAAAGTCCAGTACTGTTTGAGCTATTAGGGTTTCTTATAGATTCAACAAAAGGCAATATCTTGGAAAATAATGACGCAGAAAAAAAAGATGAAAATATCAGCAAACTTTTAGAGCTTGTTATCAAAATTAGTTTGAGAACGTCAGACAGAACTATTCTAGAAAGCTGCATAACTTTCATTGATACAGTTATCGTTTATAATCATTTGCCAAAAGAAATGTTTTATAAAGTACTAGAAGTTGTTTGTGCATCTTCAATCCTTGATCTTCATTACTATGATCTATCGACATCAGTGGTCTTAAACTTGATAGAAAGAAGTGAATTTCAATTTATTTATTCAACTTTAATTGATATCGTCAAATGCTCTAATAAAAAGGACAGAAATTTCAATGCATCCATTGGTGCTATCAAAATTCTTAGTTACTTATTTCCAAGATTTGCGTTTCAGATGTCATTTGAAGATATTCTAGAATCCTTTGAGGAAGTAATCACATGGAATCAAACTAATGTTATACACTCTATCACTCAGTTTTTTCAGGAAATACTACAGAGCAACGCCGTTTTAACACAAATTAACCAGAATAATTGGGATTCCGGTGAATTATCTATATTGTCTATCTTACAACATATCTCATTGAAGATTAACCAGACACAAGAAATTGAAAGTTACAAGCTAATGCTAGTTCTGTTACAAAGCTTAGCTGAAGACTCAAAATACCCTGGAAGCCTACGGAAACTAATTACTTTCTTCATAGACAATTCAAAAATCCTAACTACCAAAAACTGCATCTTCGTTTTGAGATACTTCTCAATGGAGAACTTATGCTCTCCACTGAACCCTAACTGGAAGAAAAATACTGAATTGGTATTAAATACTTTTTTTGATGATACATCCAAAGATCTCACTGTTAGATTGGCAGTAATCAAGCTTCTGAAAGAGGTATTCAAGGCATCTACTATAACTTTCAAAGATGATAATGAAATTCAACTCAGTTTAATTCATGGTTTGCTGATACCCTTGTCAACAGAAGAGTCAACAGATATACTGAAGGAGATAGTTGATTCATTCATTGAGCTGTCATTAGACATTTCAGAGTCCCTATATGATGAAATTCTTGCCCAATATATCAAACCCGGATTTTACTCGACATCAAAAAGTACAAGACGAAGTTCGGCTATTTCTGTAGAAAAGACAGAAGTGAAGCTCTTTTCACCGAGAGCATCAAAGATTATTTTAAAAGCTTTTGTCACCATTTTTACAAAAACTTTAACAAGTAATGGACAAAAGGCTTCTTCAACTTATCAGTTTTTGATTGAGGTCGCTGAATCTGCATTAGCTAAAAAAGATGTTGATTCATTATTAATAGTATCAAGGGTTCTTGTTCGAATTAGACAATCTGCTGGCCAAAATGTCTATTTGACAAACCCTACTGATATGGAGGGGTTATCTGCTGCTTTTTCAAGAAACTTGAATGTTAGAAAATCCAAGGAGCAGAAGACATCAACTTCAACTTTGGATGAAAAGTGGACATTTCCTGAAGAAATCTCATATATCGCTGACTATACGTTAGATATTCCTTCCAATTTAGTTGCTATCGGAGGTGAATCGTTGGAAGATCTCTCATTGACACCAGTTATCCATATTGATAACTGGCTATCTTTAGTCATCCAAATACTGGATACATGCCCACATTGGGAGATATACTCATTCCTATACACTCATTTTTGCCCTCAGTTATCCAATATTAGATTGTTCAAAGGATGCGGTGAATCGATTAGAAGATTCAGATCTTTAATTTGTGATCAGCTAAGTTTAAAGCTTCCACCAAAGCTGAAGATTCCTGAGAATATCACCAAGCATGATTTACAAGTTGCGATAGTGAGAAATTTCACTCCATTAATCTCCTACCATGCAATTTTCTCAAAACAAGATGAAGATCAAATTATCAATGCTCTTCTTGTGGGACTTTCATCTTGGGAAAAAACAGCTATTCCTTGTATTCATATCTTAACAGTTTGTTGCTATGAAATACCTCTCTCTATCAAAAAGTACTTATCAGTGATTTTAACAAAACTACAAACAAGGATATCCAGTGCTTTTGCCAGTGCTCATATCTTGGAGTTTCTACTCTCACTGTCCTATATTCCATCACTGACTTCTAACTTTACAGTTGATGAATTCAAAAGAGCGTTTGGTATAACGTTCAAATTGATTCAGTACGCCCATGATATTACTGACACAAAACAAAATGTTCATCAAGGAATTTTAAACCACGGTGAGGAACTTGGGGCTGAAAATTCTCCATCTACTGAGAGTTTGGAAATAACGCCAACTATATCTATATACTTGCTAACGCTATCTTACGATGTTATTGCTAATTGGTTCTTGAACATGAAATTAAAAGATCGAAGACAGCTATCATCATTCATTACCAAAAATTTAATACTTTCTCAAAGCAACAGAGGCTCCGACATTGATCATCATAACCTTGCGTTCATTGATTTGATTTCTAGATTTACATACTCTGATTTGGAACTCAAATTCGACCCTATACATTTTCAAACATTTTCGCGAGACTCCCCAGTTTTGAGCTCAAGTTGGGTATATGGTAGTGGAATAGTTTCAATTCAAACCCATGCTGAGACCGGTGAATCAATCTTTACCATTAGAAGAGCTTCCGGGTCTACTACTTTCAGAGTTACACCTGACGAGTCAATGATGCCCTACTATACAAACCAACTGCACTCCAAAGAGGATGATGAAATATTCACTGAAAATTATATGTTATTACAGTTGATTGTCCATGCGGATCCAGATAACAATTCGCCAAAACCAATCCCAATACCAAATGAGAATACATTCAACAGATCCATTTCTAACTTTGATAGAATTCCTGTCGTGGAGTATCACAAAATCGGCTTATTATATGTGGCACCAGACCAATCTACTGAAACAGAGATTTTATCCAACACTTCTGGCTCTGAAGATTATGAGAATTTCTTGTCAAAGTTTGCTAGGCTAATTAAACTTAAAGGATGCAAGAGTTTCTATGTTGGTGGGTTAGATACAGAAAATGATGCGGATGGTGAATTAGCTTATGGGTGGAATGATAAAATTCTTCAGTTGATTTTCCATACTACTACAATGATGCCTAATAACAAAGATGATGAACAATTCTCACTGAAGAAAAGGCATATTGGAAATAACTATGTGAACATCTTTTTTGATGAATCAGGAGTATCATTTGACTTCAATGTCATTAAATCACAATTCAACTTTTTAAATATTGTCATCCAGCCGCATAGTATCTCATTCCCTAATGAGAAAGCTCCCCAAGATAAAATCAAAAAGTATAAAGTTAAGGTCTTTAGAAGATCAGGTGTCCCAGCGCTATTTGCAACATGTCACTTCAAGATTGTCTCTGAAGAAAATTTGGCAACATTTGTGAGAACTTTAGCCCTAATAGCTGATCAATTTGCTCAAATCTGGCATTCAAATGGTAACTATTCGTCAAGCTGGACTCATAGAATAAGACAAATTTTACAGATTAAGGAAAAGGCGGCAAAGGTTCATAATGAGGTTAGGAGCAATGATGTCAATGAAGAAAGTAGAAAGAGCAGCACTGGTCAATCATTTTTGGAGCAGCTATCATCCGGTAATAATGATAATACCTTGACCAGAAGTTCCAGTGTTTCTAAAAATACCAATAACTATTCTTTCTTTGATTCTGATGATAATGAAATCTTCAAGAACTTGGAATTCACCTCTTTCACTAAATAGACGTGATAAATGCTACATAACGTCATGGTATTAAGAAAGTATGTACGAGACAAATAGAGCTAATAATAATATAACAAAAGTGTATACGAAAAAATAAGTATCTATACAATAAAAGCAGTCATGACACACTCATAAGAGCACAAAACTATTCACAGGATTAAAACAAAGCATTTAAGCTTCATCGTCAGAGGTAACTGCGGTTTCAGCAAGCTGGATCAATTTATCAATGGAAGCTAGATGTTTACCAAATGAACTTTTGGAAATCTGGTTCAACGATTGTCTAATTTTCTTCACTAATATTTTCTTCTTTTGGCCTTTAGCGACATCAACCAATTTCTGAACAACATAATTAGCAAATTGATCTTTCATCATTAGTCCTAGTGGGGAACGATCATCAACAGGAAAATCATTGTCTTCGTTGTTTCCCTGTAGAATTTCATCAAGGATTAGATTCTTCTGTGCTTCTGAACCATACATGACACACTTCTCAACAACATTGGAGGCAAACTTGTGTTTGGAAAATTCAACAACGGAACCAGCAACAGTATCAACAATAAGTTTTTTATCCTTATCAGCACCATGTTGGATTATATGTTGAATAACATAGTTACCATATTGATCTTGAATCAAGAAGTAAGTAAATTTACTCAATTCTAGCAAAATAAATTCTTGATCTTCAGGCTTGCTGTATTCCAATAGCCTTTGGATCACACGACAACCATATGGATGAGTTGACAGATGGTATATCTGTGTTTTCAAGCTATCCAATATAAACTCAATTTTTTCAATAGGAACTCTTTCGATAGCTTTCTGGATAACATGATTACCATTCTGATCCTTGATACAAGGTAAAACAGAATCTTTTAATTCAGAAACAACAGCCACTTGATCGTCCGTATTGACGTACTCTATAGCTCTCTGAACAACTCTGCAACCATACATTTGCATAGATAGATTCTCGATATTACCTTTCATCTCATTCAAAAGAATTTGCTTCTGAGTCTCATCACCATGTTCAAAATATTTTTGAATGACATAATTACCAAAGACATCAGTCATTAATTCTGTGGCAACTTCACGTATCTCATTGAATATCACTTCCTTTTCAGCAGGCGAGCTATTGGCCAATTCTTGTTGAATGAACCTTGAGCCATGTTGATCTCTTGAGAATTCAATGGCACTTCCAAAAATTGATTTCAATTTAAACTCTTTGTCAGTACTGTTACGGAACTCTTCCAGTAAAGGACTTCTAAAGATTTGATTTTTGGTTCCTTTTCCATTGGGGCGAATATTCCCGTTTGGTGAAGGTGACTTCATTGTACGGGAGCTTTTCTTTGGCTGATGATGAGACTGCTGATGGTTGCCATTGTTGTTAGGAGAAGATCCCATGAATTGAGGCGGTGGAATCTGATCAGCTAACTGTGGAGGTATAAACCCATAAGGCGAGAATGCTTGAGGGTAAATAAAAGGCGCATTATTTCCATTGAAACCAGGTTGAGGAGCTTGTGGTTGTGGATGATGTGGGCCAGGACCGGAAACATTAGCAGTGGTATCATTTGGAGATGCTGATTTGTCATTTTCATTCTCTCTATTACTATTCTCATTATTCTCAGCACCATTGATGTTTGGAGGTTGTTGAGAAGGGGAAGGTGGAAAGCCATTTGGGAATTGTGGAGACATCACAGGCATCATTGGGAATGGAGGCTGGTTGAAGAACCCATAAGGGAACATTTGTGGATATCCATGAGGAGGTATCTGCTGCTGAGGAAATGGAATATTACCTTGATTTTGATCAAACATTGGTGTAAATGTGTTTGCTGAAGCGACAGAAGCATTATTCCAAATGCTTGTGTTAACTTTCTCTTCCTCAAAGACCAGTGACTCATGTTCAGACTTGGTGAGGTCTGATGAAACCGACATTGTTCTAGCATTAGGAGCACTCTTGAATTGTTGATTTGGTGAATTGGCATTTGAAGAGAGGTAGTTATCAATTCTATCAGAAATCGAAGGTCTTGAAGATACTGCATTTAATGGAGTGTTCAAGCTCTCGTTTAAAGAACCAGGAGAGCTCTCCAAGAAGGGCTTTGAAGCAGTGGCACCTTCTGGGGTTAAAAAACTAGTTCTTCTGGATGATGGAACACGAGCACTGGTATTACCTATGGATAAAGAGCCCAAACCACCACCTAACAGCTCAACTTCTCTTGTAGCATCGGCAACAGCAGAGAATTTTTCTAAGAACCTGCCTGACCCAGTAGAAGCACCATGAGAAGGAATGCCGCCACTGATTGAAGCGGATCCAAAACCATTAGTTCCTTGTAATCTGGAGGTCCCAGTTTGGTTGAAACCACCTAATGAGAGTGTTGTTCTTCTAAGTCCAAAAGGACCAAAGTCACTGTCAACATCAGATCCAGCGTAACTGTTTGAATTTCTGCGACTGTTTGAGCTTGCATTGTTCCCATTATTACTATTAGCACTCAGGTTTGAGATAATGCTGCCCAGCTCGGCATCGAGCTCGCTAGCCATTTGGGCAGTTTGGGCAGAACCCAGTTTGTCAAGCAATGAGACCGACTTTGTCTGGTTTGGAGAGTTCCACCCAGATGACGGGGTGCTGCTATTGTTATCTGGCAATTTGTTAGTAAAATAAAATCGGGGGTTTGAATATGGAGCATCAGTTACTCACCAGTCATGATATTTTGTTGCGAGCGTCAGATTGGAAATGAAATATATGAACAGGAGGAATAAGCTCTATGAATGACTTGGATTTATATACAAGATTGGGAGGCTATTTGAAGGAATATGAGTGATTTGATCTACCAACACCTGTGACACGAGCGAACGGTAAAAAAAAAAGTGACAAAACAATAATATTAAAAGAAGAAGAGAACAGCCGGAAGTGTATGGGAAGTTATGTACAAGTGTTGACTTTCCGCAAGGTTTTTTTGTTTTGTGAGCTCACAAATTTGATGATTTGTTTGGGTTGATTTTTTAGTGAGCTTTATTTAGTTTAATTTTGGAGAAAGGAAAAAAAAGCCCAAATAAAATATTTGACGACACAGATTTCCGTTTTGAGAAATCATGTGAGTTTGTGCGAAAATGGCGAAAATGGCACAAATAACGCAACGGTCACATTACCGTTTTAGGACAAATTTTACGCAAAATATATACCAATAAAGAAAATAAGATTGACCCAATAAATGAAATGTTCAAATAATCGAACACTGGCAGTACTAAGGAAATGAATCATCCTCCAAAAGTCTCGCTCAAAGATGCCAAAAAGATTATAAATCTTCTTTACCCAACGCTGGCTGAGAAAAGTGTACAAGAAATAGCATCGTTGAAGAACTCATTGCAGCATAACGCTTCAAATGAACTACCAAAATTAAAGATAGATGTCTCATCAGATTATACAAAATACTCATTAGCAGATGCTTTAACTCTCATACCAAAGCGAAGTGTTCTTAAACCATCAAATGTTTTGATGTTCCGAACAAGAAATCAACTACTTCATAAAACAGATTTCACAAAATTGGCTCCACTTGATTCATCTAGTATCAATTGGAGTAACATTAACCCAGGGGAAAGACTATTCGACGTCATACAAGGAAGATCAGCTAACCTGTCACCTATAGGGAGATACTATCTGCTCTTTAAAGGAATGAACCAGGCTGCTGCATATTTGTTAGACACAATTGGAAAGAACTTGAATGGTATTAATGTTTATTTGGAGATGGTAGATCCTGCAAAACACACAGAATTTATTGCACATGATATACTTCACGAAAGTTCAGAGATTAAAGATGATATATTACGTGTGCAAACGGAGAAACCAAGAAGACATTGTGTGCTCGTTAAAGGTATACCAACGTTCATTCAAAGATCTACTTTAAAGCAAATGCTGTGGGATTTTGATCTAGACTATAAATATGACCCAATCATCAGTATTCAGCATGATCAAATTGCTAAAGTTGGGATGTGGCTACTAGTTTTCGAAAACAACCTAGAATCTTTACGTTTTGTTAGAAAGTTTAACGGTAAACACTTCAATAATGAAAAACATTTGAGTAAAGTGTATGCATCTATACTATCATAGCTTACATCGTTTACTTCATTGATTCCCCAATGCACATATTCATTAGCAACCAGCACCATGGATACTATGCTTCGATTAAATCGTTAAAGTTTTTCCAGCTATCCTTAATAATTTCAAATCTTTTGCCAATATCGTTTGAGCTTGGGTTATCAACTTCTAGAATTTGATACTTCTCCCAGCGTGCTCGATTCTTCCAAAGAATTATTATACTAGATTCACCGGCCCATCCTAGCACACCTTGATCGTTTACGACTGCATCGTTTTCATCTTTCAAATGTATAGAACAGAAACTCCAAGTTGAGTTAAAATAGTTTGGTTTCAGTGGAACAGGGATATTTCGTAGTAAATGGTGCTTATTCTGCTGCTGCTGATTGCCGCTAATGTTGTAAACATGAAGAGTTTGTTTATCTGATAACACTGCGAGCTTTGAGCCGTTTTGAGAAAACTCCATTGATGATATAACAGCTCTGTCTAATCCTCTTCTGAATTCATATAGCAGCGTGCATGTTTGAGTGTTGAAAACTCTGATGATTGTTCCTGTTTCTGATGCAGATGCTACCATTGTACCGCTTTTATTCAATGCCAATGATCTTATCTTTGCCTTATGTGCTTTAATAATGGATACTAAGTTTCTCTCTTTACCATTAGATGTTATATCAACAATTTGGATTTGACCAATAATTCTTGCAGGAAATGCCAAAATTTGAGAACTTGATGATTGATCTTGATATGCACCAGGCGACAAAGCAGCAATTCCCAATGGATTCTCACTAGTCTCGTAGTTCGATATCGCTTTCGGTGGAGAGCCAAACCCATGCACAAAAATCTTATTATTCAAAACAACCACAATTCTTGTTCTTGATAAGAAAATGTTCAATACAGGGCTATAGAAATTTAAATTCAGGGCGTCTTTCGTCTTCAAATCGTCCCATATGATAGCTTTATTTAATGGGAAACGTGGGTTTTTCCCACCACCAACTAGAGCAAGGTAATTTGTTCTGTAAAGCATTTTGATGATACCAATACCACCATTTTCCCCGAATTCTCTCTTCACCTTCAAATCCATTGGGTCAGTGTTGTATACTCTGAACCCATTCTCATAAGCTACCGCAAAGCAGCTATGATCCTGGTTAAAAGAGGCCCCCAAAAGAGCTGTTGCCCCGTTCGAAGTGGACTCCACAATTGACTTTCTTGTGTTCATTATTATCTCCAAAGTTCAAACTCAATGAAAGAGGACACTTTTCTGATTTTGGGTGGAATGTAAACTTGTAACTCTTAAGTTGTTGGACTTTGTTTGGAGTACTGTTTAGTTTCTCCGCGAAATTATGCAGAATGCTTATATAATCAGATTATGTGACATGAACAGAGATCCCTGGGTCTGTGATGCTTGTAACTGGGAAAGTGTATGATTTCAAGAGTCAGTAGAACTATCAGCATTTCACACAAGATTTTATAAGCTCAATTTCTTTGTTTTGTTCTTAATTGTGCCAGAATAACCGTTATCTGCTGATAGTTAGACTCCGAAAGTGGAATATTTCCGTATTCGGATAGTATTATTAATCTAGAACAAATTTTTTTTTTTCTGCGATGAGCTCATCTTGCAAATTGCAAAGGTATAAAAGAATCAGTTTCTCTGTATGTCAGTGAGAAAAGAGGTCTTTGAAGAGGAAAATACACTAAAGAAACAGAGATTGGAACAAATTACAATGTCCGATAACCAAACAGAAAAGAAACAAGAAGAGTTCTTCGCTCCAGTGGGCCAAGCTGCCGAAGACGTCTCTAATGAAAAGGGCACGGAGTTCAACGAAGAAGGTATCCGTCAAACTGGAGCAGCTGATGCTGAGGGCCATCCAGTTCAAGAGATTGAATCTCTATGCATGAACTGTCATGAGAATGGTGTCACCAGAATGCTTCTAACAAGTATCCCGTTCTTCAGTCAAGTTATCTTGATGTCATTTGAATGTCCTCATTGTGGTTTCAAGAACTCAGAGCTTCAACCAGCTGGTCAAATCCAAGAAAAAGGTTCTAAATACACTCTGGTGCTGGAATCACCAAAAGATTTCAACAGACAGGTTGTCAAACAAGAAACTGCTACATGTAAGTTCGTTGAATTGGATATTGAAATCCCACCTAAAAGAGGTAATCTCACAAATGTTGAGGGTTTGCTAACGGAGATGATCGATGATTTAAAATCTGATCAACCAGCAAGATTAGAAGCGAACAAAGAGATACATGACAAAATTGAGGAATTCATAAAGAAAGTCGAAAGCACTATCAGAGGTGAAGAAGGAACACTACCATTGACCTTCGAACTAGATGATCCTGCAGGAAATTCGTGGATAGAATACATTCCTAATGAACCAGCACACAAGTGGTCTCATGTCGAATATCTTAGATCTGACGAACAGAACGTTCAGATAGGTCTCATAACTCAAGATCAATTAAATGAAATCCATGCCAAAAGAGCAGCAGAACTGTCTCAGAAGAATCGTAATCCAACATCAACTGGATTCCTATCTGATGAAACCGATATTGAAAACTTTGAGAATGAAGTCCAAACTTTTGCTGCTACGTGTCCAACATGTTACGCCGCATGTGATACACATATGAAAGTTGTCAATATCCCACATTTCAAAGATGTTATTATAATGAGTACCGTGTGTGACGCTTGTGGTTACAAATCAAATGAGGTTAAAACTGGTGGTGCCATTCCAGAAAAAGGACGCACTATTTCATTGAAAGTTGATGATCCTGAAGATCTAGCTAGAGATATTTTAAAGTCAGAAACATGTGGTTTAGTTGTTCCTGAACTAAACTTAGATTTAACACCGGGTACTCTTGGTGGTCGTTTCACTACTATCGAGGGTTTATTGACTCAAGTTTATGAGGAGCTGCACGGAAGGGTCTTTACTCAAACATCTGATTCTATGGATGCTGCTACAAAAGAACGTTGGAATGGCTTTTTTGAAAACTTAAAACTTGCAATCGATGGTAAGTTCAAATTCACCATAATAATGAGAGATCCGCTAGCTGGGTCTTATATCCAAAATGTCTATGCTCCAGATGATGATCCAAACATGAAAATTGAAGACTTTGAGAGAACATTCAACGAAAACGAGACTTTAGGTTTGAACGATATGGACGTTTCATGAACTCCAAGTGCATTTAATACGTCATAGAGATAATTTTCTATTACTACAATATTAGACTATAAAACGAATGCTTATGTAGGCAAAAACAAAACAACTATTATCATACTATTCTTCGGCCATTGAAAGACAAGGTGCTTGACTCAACGTCACTATCATCATCCTTATCTTCTTTCTGCTCCTCTTTCGTATCATATTCTTCCAACACTGAATCGATATCAGATCTAACAGACTTGAAGCTTTCGCCCCATGGTGATTTCTGTATACTGTTGGTAAAATCATTGAGCTCTGAAGTTACTTCATCCACGTTTTCTATTTCAGGTTCAAAAGAATGAGAGTGAACTGACTTCTTTGGTGACCAGTAAGCCTCATCAATAGGAGTGAAATCTCCATCCAGACCATCTGCAGAGTTATTGAAATATGATGTGTTTAATGGATTGACCGGCTTTTTGAGCGGTCTTTCTCTTAGATAACCTTCAATCTTTTGAGGCTTCCAACGTTTCAGAAATTTCCAACGAGGACCAATCATACTCAATGTCTCAACACAGCGTCTATTAGTCAATCTCTCTTTTAGCTTTCTACTAACAACCAACCTATCAAGAAATTCTGTTAAATGCAAACAGTTTTTCTCATCAAACCTAGCATATAGTGGAATTTGCATGATGATTCTGGAGAATGCAACACCAGGTTCTTCATAAACTTCCATATTGTATTTAGCCTCTTCGATAAATCTGTTATATAATGCCTTTTGTTCGTTGACTTTAGTAATGTCTAAATGATTTAATAGTCTATCCAATCCTCTAATGTCAATATCAACTTTATAGACATTATTAGGATCAACTCTGAAGAACTCCTTCTTCATCTGCAAAATAGAGTATTTACCCTCATAAACCTTGAACATAAAATAACCTTCTAACTTCCTTAGTAGTGCAGGCAATCTCTCTAATGGAATGTACCCCGTTCCTTCAGGATCAAACATCATCCAAACAGATTTGAAAGATCTAATCTCATCTCGATCTAGTGAACTTGTACCGCTGCTATCAGTGTAAACATAGCTGAAACTCTCAAAAATCATGGAAACGAACATATTCACAAAAATATACATAGATATGATGTTCCAACTGATGAATAAAACATAAGCATATGGCTTACTACCACAGTCCGAATTCATACTATCTGAATCAACACAATAGGGTGATTCAACAGCGAAATCACGCATTGTGTAATTCCAGCCTTCTCCAAAACTGCACTGAAACAAGAGTATTAATGACTTTGTGGTTGTTCTTAGGTTCTGATTACCTGTTGTGTTTGGGCCTAATCTTGTCAATCCGAAAATCTGATTCAGCGCAATTGCATAAACCAAAAATAAGATTGCCCAAGCAAAAATCAACGATATCAATGATGGTATACTAGCAGATGCAATTTTCAGCAAATGACTCAAGCGATTACTTGTGTGTATCAACACTGTGAATATTCCAACCAGGAACAGCTTGTTGATATTTGCAAATACAGTGTTTCTCGAAACAAAGAATGAGCAAAACGAGGTTGTGAAAGCACCTAAATAAACAACAAATTCATAGGTGTTCCATTTAATCTTGAAAAACTTTCTGCCACCAATGGCTATCATCTTCATCAAAATATAACACAAAAATATTGTTGATGAACAGATATATACTGTATATCTGAAATTATCCAAACCTGAATTACTTGGGTACATTTCCAGTAGAATAGCCAAAATATGAACCCAGAGGACAATAAACAAAAACAGTTCTGTTGACTTTTTCTTCTCCACAGCATGTTTGAAGCAAAACTTTCTAGCACGACCAAGGTCATTTGGTTTAGGTCTGCTTCTTGGCCGAGCTTGGCTCAGCAACTTGGTCACTTCATTCCACGACGTTTGTTGTAAGGTGAAGAACGCACTTCCAGATAACTCAGAATAATTAGTGATGATGACAGAGACAAATAAAGTCAAAACAAAAATAATTCCAATCAAGATAAATGCAACAATGAAAATAGCATTCTCGGGAGAAGCATAGTTGCTTGGCGGAGTTCCAACACCTGTAGAGTTCACAAGATTTTGTAAAAGGTCAGTCCAACCTTCGAGAGATATGACCTCAAACAACGTTAAAAGAGCAGAAGGGAACCAATCAAATTCAAGCTGAGGAGTGATATAAGCACGAGGTGTTAATATATCCCAATTACCAGCAGTCGTGACATATTCATTCACACATTCTGAGAAATATGAAACTCCATCGTTACATTGGCCCAAACGACCAGTGAACAGATTCAACCCCCATATGGAGTAAGGTAAAAGAATAGTGAAGGACAATATAGCAGCAGTGAAAATTTTCCAAAAACCAGCAATCATCACTCTATGAAAGATATCTCTAGATGTTTTGCTTATGGTCAAAATTCTAAGAGCTCTAAGAGCTTTCAACCCTCCAATAATTCGAGACAGATTTCTATTATTATTGAGCAACGCAACAATGTCGATCCAAATTGACAAAAGAACAATCAAGTCAATAACGTTCCAAGTATTCCTCAAATAACCATTCGG
Organism: Wickerhamomyces sp. yHMH617; assembly: GCA_030571115.1. NCBI lineage: Eukaryota > Fungi > Ascomycota > Saccharomycetes > Phaffomycetales > Wickerhamomycetaceae > Wickerhamomyces > Wickerhamomyces sp. yHMH617. The sequence goes on along the minus strand of JAJLXD010000001.1, from coordinate 422,116 downwards.
AGTAAACAATACACCATCTGCAACGATCTTGATCAAGAATTCACAAAGAAACAAACTTCCTAAAGCAATCTCTATATCCAGGGTCCAATTCCAACTTTTACCAGAGGTTTCAAGCGATTTCCTGTACAATGGTGTAGCCAAACAAGCAACAATCACTAAAGCAATGGTACCCATTGCTATAACAATATTAAAAGCAGCAAAGGCTGTTTTATTTGGATCCACGCCATCATAACGTTCTCCATGACTAGATTTGGTAATTTTTTGGCATAGCCTTCTGAAAGGATGGTTAGGCTTTAAAATATATAGTGAGTTATTATAGCTTGGATTTTCCTTCAAAAACTTTTTACGTTCATCTTCCTGTTCCATAGTTTGTAATTTATATCTTTCAGCTAAAGAGAGATAATTATCGCTGGAATTCAGGGCGTACACCATATTTTCATGAAATGGATTTTTAGGCTTGGAAAACCTGTGCTTAAAAGCCAATATCAGAGTATGTGGGCTCCATGGATGTTTTTTGAATCTGATATATCTCACCCAAATATTTCTGATTATCCGTGATTTCGGTAGTTCCAATAAGTTATTTGCTTCTTCTATATATTCAGCCCCATCACTTCCATTCTGCAGCTCATTCAACTCATCCTCCAAAAAGACTTGGATTGCAGCACCGTTCAGTAGCAGTTTCTGGACCTCATGTTGTTCAACATCATCTTGTTCATCCTCTCTTCTGAAAAGTCTGGCTGTTAGGTTCTGCAAAACACTTTGCTCAGCAATAGACTTCAATCTTTCCGGAAAGTCAACCAGCACGAATTTTCTAACCTGTGCTTTTCTTTTCTCCTTTTCTGATACCTGCAAACTATCACCAATAATGGCAATAAATATACTCAAGATAACGGAATTAGATAGTAAAAACCAAAGGACAAAAAAAATAGCACCGAAGAATGCACCTGATTTATTTGGAGCAACTTCTTGCAAACTGTACATAAACTCACTCCAGTTCTCAGTTGATGTTATCACGAAGAGCCCTAAGAAAGCATTTGGAACAGTATTGAATGGAAATTGTAAGTCATCAATGTCACTGTCGGATGCCCAGCCCTCAAAGTATCTTGCGAACAGTATGCTAGCCAAATATAGAAACAAAAAGTATAATAACGCAAGGTTGGCCATAGTAGTAAAATTATTGAAAACCCTTGCCCATAGTCGTCTCACAAAACTCACTCTCAACACAACTCTGTAAAAGCGCATTAAGAAAAAAATTCTAGTCCAGTCGTAAATTCTTCCCATGTTGTGATGCACTGACGGTATGGAAACAACACAGGTTATGATGGCTAAGCACAGGTCCACCCAGTTCCGTCTTGTCTTGAGAAAAGTTCTATAGGAGGGTAGGTAAAGAATGAACCTCATTATAATCTCTACCAACAGAACCACAGACAGAACAGCTGATATTTTATAGCCAATTAAAAGTTCTGCATCTGTGGAATCCTTTGACCGTTTGCTCATCAATGGAATAGCACTGAAGCACACCATATCAAACAAAATTAATAAGTATTTTTTGTAGATAGTTGTATATATGTTATCAGGGAAATGCCAATCTAAGTCAAAATCATCCATTTTATTGTCAGAACCTTCAACAAGAGCTTCTCTAGTGGCCCTGAAGGATGTGCTAATAACAGCAACAAGCAAATTGATCATCCATAGATACAAGAAGAAGATACCAAATATGAAAAAAATTGAAGCTGCCATTGAGTCGGTATCCATAGTATCATACATTGTATTTGTGAAGGTATTCCCACTCATGATCACAAATACCAGCTGCAAAGAATTTATAATGTTATCAAACCCATAAGTATTTCCATAAGGATTTTCTAACGTACGACATTCAGACTCCAATGGACATAAGAATCCTTTTGATCTATCAGCTAGGCTGTTATCAGCATAGAAATAAGGCTGTCTATGAATTGTACCATTTTCTTGGTAATATGATCCTCCACAATGCTGAGAAGTGACGAAAAAATCTGTTGAATCACTTGGGTTTGTCCAAACGCAATATCTTCTAAATGAAGATTTGAAACTTTGTACACCGATTATAGAAAATAACGTCATGAAGTAAAGCATGAAAAGTATCACATCAATTAACTGGGGGCCACCGTTCTTGATACTTTGTAGTAATAGTGAGATATTTGCAGTGATGTTAGTCAGTCTCAGGATCCTCAGGCATTCTAAAACCCTGAATAAGGGCCTACCACTATAGATATTTACATTTCCAATAGACATGAAAAAATTGATCCAAAAAGAAATTGTCGAGACGAAGTCCAACCTATTCCATGTTTTTCTCAAGTAAGCTCTTTTAACAGAATGCACATCTTTAGACGATTGAGCTCTTAAAGTTATGGACCTTTTGAATTCTTTATCTAGGTTTGGTCCCTCAGAAACATCGTAGCCTAAAAAATATTCCTTTAGTCTTGTATAACCAATTATATCCTGTATCGACGAATAAGGTAAATTTAGTTGTTCATGTAATTGTGAATCATCCCAGAACCCCCAAGCAATTATTTGCGCAGCACTTTCTAATGTATAGATCACATTGAGGGCAAGCAGAAACCAATCAGCCCAGGTTGCACCGTAGGCGATAAAACCATGATTCCGGGCTGGATTCCACTGTCTATAAGAGAGGAGTGATGTCTGCAATATCAATAAAACTCTCATGAGAGATCCATAGTATTTCCTCTGCAGAATATCTGCACAGAAAACACGTAATCTGTTATATGGTTGGAAAATCCGAAGTGATTTACCGTATAACTTAAGGCCCCGACTTATATCGTCAGGGTCCACTTGATCTCTTGTATATGTGTCTTCAAACTGTCCGCTAAGAGGCCTTTCTCTCTGAATTTTAGAAGTCTTAGGCATAGGGGCATCGTAACCAAAGCTTGTCCCTTCGTTATTAATAATCTTGGTTGTGATATTTTTAAATACAGCCTCTGCGTTAGGTTTGGGCGAATCAGTCTGGCGAATATTAAAAGCAGATAGATTTCCAAAAGTTTCAGTGTCTTGTTTACTCTCCAGATCCAGAGACTGTAATTCTATTCCAGCTGAACTTTCAGCAAAACTATGTGTTGATAAGTTTTTAGAAGGTGATAATGGGGGAGGTTTCCTCAGCCATGTACCAGTATTAGTTTTATCACCTAAAGCAGTTCTTATTTCATCCTTCAACGTATTCAATTGTCCGTCTTCCTTCAACGTATTCATGAAAGACTTATCATTGTTACGTTCCACTGAGTCCACACTTTTTCGGGGGCTGTGAGACCTAGATGGGTCAATAATGTCAAAGAACTTGCTTGATGAAGGTGATCCTGGGCTTTTGAATGATCTTGACTTTGAGTTCGATCTTCGTGTAGTTTTCGGTGAATTTTCACGAGCTAATGAGTACTGCGATTCAGCATCTGAGGCATCAAATGTATCAGATGGGTTGAGCAGTTGTCTGCTTCTTCGCACACGGCCTCGTTTTGGACTAGGCCCATTATCTGTTATATTATCAACAGTACTGACGGATATCGTGGGCCTAATAGCATTTCCTTCACTCAGCACATCATCTGGTGGGTCAATGTGTAGAGTGGGCCAGAGAGGATTCCTATGAGTGTCACTCATAGTCTATAAAATGGTATGGAATGCAGAGAGGCACAGCAGAATTAATGAAGATGTGAATGAACGAAATAATGCTAGTCCCAAAGAGATAAAGTGTTCTCAACAACTCAAACCACTGGTGTGGACCTTCGACACAAGCAGAATAGAAACACAAAGACACAATTAACTTGTCGATACTCGTATTTCAAACTTTCGAAAGGGTCTAAATTTAACTGCACTTTATCTTCTTCATCAGCCTCCAATACACTACACTTATATTACGCGAAAATTTCCGGATCTGATCTATCTGCATTAACATGAAGTACGAAATAACTTGGATACACTAACAAAAAGTTGTGCCAAATTCTGTGCTGAGAAGACAAGGCGACCTCTGATGACTGTCAAGGTGTTTTGGCCATCCGATCTTTTGAGAGCTGCCCAGCTGTCGAAAAGAAGTGCAGCGGTTCTCGGGACTGTTGTTACTGAGTCCGCTTTTGTTGTTGTTACGATTGTCCATTACACTTCTATTGATGAGATCAAGCCAATCAAGCTAATAGAAACTCCTACTGGTGCTTTGCAGGTCAAAGATATGAATCTCTCTGTTATAGGAACTCTCAACTCTTCTATGGGTTCACTGCTCAATTTCGAGATCATAGACAGCAAATTGCATTGTTATGACTCTCTAATTATTATGTATCAACCACCTCTACCCAGGATGTTACAATATTATTCATCTGATCCTATACCCATCTCACTCAGTGATCAATCACATTCCAATGAGCCCAGAACTATGTTCGAGCAAATAATAGATACCTATCATCCAAGAGAAACCACTTTGGAGGAGAAATCCTTTAAGACTACAGTTGACACGCTGAACACATGTTGGGTCAAGAGAGATGAACTTGTTGGAATATATCCTAATGTTGAAATGGCATGGGAGCCGTCAAGTATAATGAATAGAGTTGTTCTGAGTTTACTACACCTCATTGGATGGTTAACTGTCAAATACCACAACATTTTTTTAAGACCAGGCACAAGATTGATGTTATACACTGTTGCAATCATCCGTCATTTTATGCTATCTATACTTCAAATACTTAATTTTAAAATTCACAAGAACTTGCCTAGTCTTGTTGAATTGTCAGCTACAAGTCAACAGATTGACTTGAGACTGCAACAGTTTGCATATTTTCCCATTCAGTATATCAAGACTACGAAAAGATTCAAGTCAATTGATCATCCTAATTCTTTGCCTATCAAAGAGTATCCTGAATACATTAGATTTTATAATACGCTGTGGCTGATTGTCAATGATATATCCATTGGATTCATCATTTTCGCCTTATTACAGGAAAACAAAGATCGGATTATTCGGTGTCTTCAAAATGTTGTCATTTCAGAATGGTTATACGCAGATATAAAGTCATTATCAATATGGCTGATGAACTCACCTGGTGGTATTAAGTTGAATAACGAGCTTTCTGCCTTTCTAAGTGACTTGTTTGTTTGGGTGATTGAGTTTTGGCATTTAATGTTAATCAAACCATTAACCCCATATTCATCTCACATATTTTCGATTGTTGCTTTCGGCAGCAGTTTTGGTGCTACATTTTTCATTGGTATGTTGTCCGATCTCATATCTTTGTTGACTCTTCATATCTATTGCTTCTATTATGCTTCAGCAAAAATTTACAACTGGCAACTCAGTGTCCTTTCAAGTTTATTTTATCTCTTCTATGGACAAAAGAGGAACGTCTTAAGGGGTAGAATCGATTCTAACGATTATGAACTTGATCAATTATTTCTGGGGACCTTGATGTTTATAGTGCTCACATTTTTGCTGCCAACCGTTTTAGCATTTTATGTCATTTTCACCATTACAGAGCTTTCCATCTTAGTTATTGTTGGCACATTAGAGGTGATAGCAGCACTTTTGAACCATTTTCCTATATTTGTGTTGCTACTGAGATTGAAAGATCACAAGAGAATCCCAGGGGGGGTGAAGCTTGTCAGCAAAAATGGGCATATAAGCATTGTCAACGAACCAATCGGCTTTTATAAAATGTTCAGCCCTTTCAGCGATGTTCTTCATAAGATGAGAACTTCTTACTTATCGAAGTTCACATTAATCGATATTATACAAGGTCATCCTCTCCATGTTCAGAGAAGCAAGCTATATAACTTACTATATTCTGCATTACCGTCAAATCTTATACTCACTTCAGATTTGTTGGAAGAATTAAAACAGGAGATTTGATTTTTACAATATATATCTAATCATCATAATGGCATGCAATTTCGATCGGAATCTATGTACAAACTCTCCCTATGCCTATTTCTTCTTCTTTTTAGTATCAACCACAGCTTGTCTCTTCTTCGTTGGGGCACCTTTACCTCTACGCTTACGTCTGGGTTTCGAAATGTTAGTAAAAAAATCCATATAGTTAGGTCAAGCTATGAGGGAGCAGGACAAAAAACGGAACATACGATCTCAATATATCAAGTCTATACTCTTCTTCTGGATCAATAAATTTGTAGAGTGGAAACTTGGTGTTGAGCTCTTTGGTAGTCATGAAATCAGTTGGGCCATAGTAGTCTTTAATTTTATCACCTTTCAACTTCTGTGTTAAATATTTAGCACCAGAGCGGATTTGACTGGGGTTGAATGTCTGGTTAAATATTTTTGCCTGCAGTTGCAAGACCTGCTGTAGTCTTGCTTTGGCTGGAGCAGACATGACTGTTGGAGTAGTTGAGTCTTGTTAGATGTAGTAATTTTGTATGGTCTTTCACTGATCTGTTTTCCAGGGAACCCGCGAATTATAACCTTTCAACAGGGTAACATAGATTATAAGAGAGTAGTATTAGTATTAGTGTATCATTGTATATGAATTGTTTTTAGGAAAATAGACTACATTGAATCATTCCCAAATGCTCTTTCTTTACTTTTAATAAACAAGATAAATTTTACATTAGATATTTAGTTAACTACCAAGCAGCAACACCTTCAGTAGCAGCAGCAGGCTCAGAAGCAGCAGCCCAGTCACCGGTAGCTTCAGCAGAGTCAGCAGCCCAGTCAGCTTCAGCTGGTTGAGCAGCCCATTCTTGGGTTTCTTCGGTTTGTTCTTCGGTTTGTTCTTCTTCAGCATCTTCAGCAGATGGTTCAGCTTCTTCTGGGTCTCTGTAGAAGTATAAATCTGGCATGACACTCCAAGCTTCAGTTCTGTTTGGTAAAGAACCACGTAAACGTAAGACTTCTCTTGCAATTAAGTACCAGATTAAACCAATAGCGTGTTTACCTTTGTTGTTAGTTGGGATGGCAACATCAACGAATTCGGATGGGGAGTCCAAATCAGTTAAAGCAATAACTGGGATGTTAACGTATGATGATTCTTTGATGGCTTGAGCATCGGTTCTTGGGTCAGTGACGATGATTAATCTTGGTTCTTTGAAAGAACGGGTGATGTAATTGGTGAAGTTACCTGGGGTGAAACGACCTGCAATGGCGGTAGCACCAGTGTGGGCAGCGAATTTCAAGACAGCTCTTTGACCGAAAGTTCTGGAAGAGATGGCAACAACATCAGATGGGTTTGGGATGGCAGCAATGATTCTAGCAGCTAGAACAATTTTTTCCCAAGTTTTACCAATGTTAATAACATTAACACCATCTGGTCTGGTTTTGTAGACGTATGGTTCGTTGTGGACCTGAAAATTTTTGTTAGTATATCTTGTTATAAAAATAAAGAGTTCCTGAAAGGATATCTTCTAAATTTATGGAGTAGTTGGCTGAAAAGGCTGTGTGCTACCTTGGTCTTTCTCTCTCGTGCAATCAGAGTGTACTCATATTTTAATGTCGTCAAATAAAGTGCCAAATTGAGAAATCACCAATAAGCTCTTGCCAGATAATCAATAGGCTCCAGTTCATTCATCTAGAGATCCAATACGTAATACCTCTCTCTCTCTCTCTTGATATAGTCATCTAACTCTTCTTTTCAAATAGATGTCTTCCTTTCAGTGTGTCTAATCTATAACTGCACAGGCTTTCCAGACAAAATTTCCATATAATCAATTGAAGTCACCTTGTACCAAAACTACATACTTGAACGTTCTTAGAACCTAAGTGAACGTTGGCAGCTAATAACAATTTAGCATCTTCTGGGGTAAGATCAAAACTGGCTGGTAAAGACATCTTGTTGTTTAACCTATGTGTTGATGATAGTTAAATTAGACCTTTTGATATATATAAAATTAAATATTTCAATTTTGACAAAAGTCGCGGTAGGCTCTGGCTCAAAAGTGTTTGGTGGCCTCTGCCAAAAAAAAAAAGTTTTTGCTTGTTCTAGGCTGAATTCTGCTTAAGACAACTCACTAAGTTTTCTGTGCGTGCAGTAACCATTTTCGCCCAAAAGTAGTGTTGCGTGGGAAGTTGTCTTAGTTGTGTTGCCCGAAACCGAGTTTTTTAGATTTTTTAGCAATGTCTGGATGTTCTGTTGAGCCCTTCTCAAGATCACGTGCTTAAATGCTATTAGCCCTAAATTACATCGTTTAACTGATCAAATAGATAATTTCATTATTTTCTTGGAAAATGCAACTACGTAATTCACACGATCTCAGTCACTCAACACTCAAAGAACACCAGTATTAATTGGATTATACTCAACCACTAGCAGATAGCAGGAGCATCTCCCATCTATTTATAATTCTTTGATGCACTTTTCCTCATCCATAAATCAACTTTTTTTTTTGAGTTAATTAGATTGCTCTTGACTTTTTAACCGAAATCATGGGTAACGGCTTCCACTACAAGCCACAAACCTTGTGCTCATACTTTCATCTACCCAAATGGGTTGATACAATAACTCCTGAATACAAAAAGCTGCGGCTATATGTTGGCGCCAAATACGGTGATATCACCCTTTATGGATCATTTGTTGCTATCTTGTTATATATGATTTGGCACAATCTCCCGAATATACGACTATTCCATCGTCGTTATTCCTCGAATCTATCAACAACAGCCAATAATTCAAGGAGAGGGTTAGGACACTATCTATACAAACACTCCAATCTTTGCAAAACTATTACTTTTTGGTTATTGTTCAGCTTTGTTCTCAACTACGTTGACACTTACAATGATTTGTTATTTATCACTAAAAGATTAGGCCGAGTGTCTGCTGCTTGCATGCCGGCTCTACTATTTATCACTCTAAGACCATCACCTTTACCTAGAACGTTATATCTTGCATTGTTACCTATCCATAAATGGTTATCAAGAATAGTGGTCCTCGAAGGTATGATTCATACTATCCTCTACATCATTTATTACAAACGGATAGAGTCACTACAAAAACTCTTGAAAATGGCGAATATCAATGGATTTATTGCAATGTTTGCCTTTCTATTGATTGGAATAACCTCACTGCCACGCATCAGAAGAGCAGCCTTTAAATTATTTTACATCACGCATTATACTATGACTTGGATCTCAGTCATCGCTTTGCATTACCACGCTAGACCTGGGATTGGTCTTTATACAATCTTGAATCTCTCAATACTGCTATTTCAAGTATTTTATCGGTTGAGCCATACATCTACCACTAAGGTGTCTGTTTCACATGTTTCTCCAACCCTTGCATTGGTCGAATTTCCTTCAAGTGCAATCATGAAAAAGACTATTTTCCCAGGATCTCATGTCCGAATAAACAACAAGAACGGTATCATCAAAGATTGCTTTTATCGACTGATACCACTAGCTCACCCATTTACTATTGCATCGTTACCAAATGACCCAGTCATAAAGCTAATCGTTCGAAGAGGGAATTTTCCATTAAGAACGAACAAAGATTACTACGTGACGGGTGCTTTTGAGCCAGAGCTAAGTTTCATCAAGAGGCCCAGCATGTTTCAGCGCCTATATAGCTCCACTGTCAGCCAGTCAGCCAGATTATTAGGAAACACCTCTCCACTTAGGTATACTGTGGATGCTAAGAGAGTATTGATTGTTGTTGGTGGTAGCGGTGTTTCATTTGGTATTCCACTACTGAGAATACTAAATTATAATGGAATTACTGCCAGGTTGATTTGGGTTTGTAAAGATATTAAGGATTTGAACCTATTGAACAGTTTCCGTGGATTACAAGGTATTGAGTGCTACATTACTGGCGATATTACGGAAGATGATATTTTCATTGACTACTTTGAAGACCAGAATCATGTTGATAATACCATTCAGAAAGTCTTGTACGGATCAACTGAAGAGGAACCAGATGAAATTGATTTTACGACTATGGGAAGAAATTATAAAGAAGCACATAAAAGAACGTCTTTATCCTCACTCGCTGGATCTCTGGAGAGCAATTCAAGTACGTTCAAAGACCATGAAAACGTTAATATTGATATCTCAGGGACTTGTCAATATAATAACAGCCATTCATCGGGGCCCTCCAATTTTGCTACCACATCTCCTGAAGCTATTGATACTGAAGCCTTCAAAAGCATCAGGATCCCAAAATCTATCAATATATTCTATGGTCGTCCAAACTTGAGCTCAGAGCACTATGAATGGTGTCTACAGTCAGAATGTGTTGGCCCTTCATTTACTCAAAATGGCCAGTCAGTTTGTTGTAGAGATGTTGGATCTCACCAAGTTGTTGATAAGAGCAATATCTGGGTCATTGCAGCAGGTCCCACAGGACTTGTAGACCATGCTCAGCAATGGGCGTTGGATGGTGGGTTACAGTGTCATGTTGAAAGCTTCTCGATCTAAATAAATGCATTTACATTACCATAATGTAATGTTCGATTAATAATATTGGGTACATCAGGTTTTGTGTCATAGAATGTTATTTTTTTGTGTCAAATAATAGTGATAATTATATTATAAGTGGATATTCTCCCCGTGACCATGATGTTTATAAGGAGGAAGTTTTGCTTCAGGAAAACTTTCCAGTACTTCATTGACCATCAAGTCATTCGCTAATCATCATAATTTTGCTAGTTAACCAGCTGTTCATTGGATATAACTTAAAAAAAAAAAGAGGAAAATAAATAAATACGAACCAAAGACTATTCTCAGCTGCTCCTTAAAACACGCTGTTTTCACAAACCATGGACAGATTTATTCCCTCAGCGGCTTCCCAGAGATCTTATAAAGCGCCTTCAATTGTCACTGGAAAAACATCAGCAACTACCAGCAGTATCAGAAATGGAGTACTTAGAGACAACTCGATTCTTAACATGAGTCAAATTCAGCCATTGGAAGGGCTTTCAGCTTTTCAAGCAAACGCGTTGGGAAGCACAGCTGTACCACAGAATGCCATTTCAGACGCTCTAGACTTCAGTTCGCCAAAACGTGTTTTAACATTCACCCCAGACTCACCTTCTGGACATTCAAGATCATCGCGTCAAAATTCTTCTACTTCCAACGCACCATCAACTTCTTATTCAGCGTCCTCAAGACTGGCAACACGTGATAATCCCGTCCTTCAGATGATGACCGCCGAAGACTCCACTTCTATTCCTAGCAGATCTTCAATGGAGTCTGACTCTTCTTTCAGTTCGTCAATAAAATCGAAAAAGTCTGAAAAGCTATTCTCTCATTATAAGATAATGGACGCTCCTTACCTAACAGATGACTTTTATACAAACTTAATATCATGGTCTGAATCTTCAAATAGGATTGCAGTTGGTTTAGCCGCTAGCGTTTTACTCTTTGAGGAAGAGTTTATAGAAGTATTGAATCCATTGGGCGAAAAACAAGCTGATAAGATCTCATGTGTTTCTTTCTCAGGTGGCGATTTTCTTCTATCTGGCACGAATAATGGGAGATTGACGTTATTCTCACAGAAATCAAAGCAATTGTTATATGAATGGTACACTAATACCAAAGAAAGTATATGCTGTATCACGTGGATACCGGGAGGACCAACATTGAAGTTCTTGATTGGTGATCAAATAGGATTTGTATCCCTATATGAGATTGTTGACAACAAACAATTAACTTTAATAACCCATTTCAGAGCACACAGTACAAATATTTGTGGTATCTCAGTCAAACCTGATGGTAAAGAACTGGCAATTGGAGGAAACGATAACTGTTGCACCATATGGGATATCCAAGATACGCAAACCCCAGTCTTGAAGTTTATATTGAATCATGGAGCTGCAGTGAAAGCACTAACGTACTGTCCCTGGTCAAGGTCCCTATTGGCAACAGGCGGAGGCTCTAATGATAGACACATAAGATTCTGGCATACTAGCTCTGGAACACTATTGCACTCTGTATTGTCCGATGGTCAAGTAACGTCATTATTTTGGTCGAAAACAAAAAAGCAAATCGCTGCAACTTTTGGATATAGAGAAAAGATGTGTCCGATATTAGCTGTTTATTCATATCCAAAATTGGAGCTTGTTGCTAAAGTCAATGCGAGAGATGAGTTGAGAATAACATCAGCAGCAATTTCACCGGGGTCGAGTGCTATTTGTGTGACAACCAATAATGAAACTGTTCTCTTCTATGAATTATGGAATTCTAACGATAGTATGATAAGAGATACCCTGGATGATGGAATTCTTGGTAGTGATTTGCTTGAGCTTTCAGAAGGTATAACAAAAAGTGGTGTATCCATTAGATAGATAGTTTGTGTGGTGGGGGATTTTTTTTCCTTCTCATTTCATGATGGAACACCTTCATACTCATTTTCAGTGTAGGTATTGACTAATTTTTTCCAATGCTTTCTGTTATTCTGTAAAGGGACAGATTTCAATCTGACTGCAAAGATGCCCACCAAGATTGCCAAAGCCAAGACTGCAGCGGGTGTCAACATCTTGACGAAATTGAGATAACTTGAAACAGTTTGATATGGACAGCTGGCGTATGGACCACCAGTGACCCAACAATCTTCGATCGCAATTGAATTCATATCGATCCACACAGACCCATTAGAGTTTATTCTCTTCAAGTAATCGGTCAATGCTTTCTGTTGCAGTGCTGTTTTAGGGGTGGTGAAGATGAACCCATTTTCGCAAGAGTCTGGGGCATTGAAATAGTTCTCTTTCTCTGTTATCATTACCCAATTGAATTGATCATACTCCTCGCGGCATACAACATAAAGTTCTCTATAACAATTCGAAACGTACCAAGTACCACTTGTGTTAGTCGAAGCACATTGGTAAGCCTTTTGTAGAACGTCTTGGTCCTCATCCTCCAGGGTTTTTTTCGCCGTAGAATAACTGAACGGTTGTGTTGAATTCCATGACCACATTGAACTGTTCAATAGGTTTGATATGTCACTGATGTCTTCGAGAGTATGGTTGATGATAGGTGAATATCCATTACTTATCATATTGTAAACTTCTGTAGCACTGAATGGCTCATCTCCCGTATCGTAAACATATCGCCAGTTTCTGTTAGCTGATCCATTCAACTGACTTTCTGTCATTAACTCAGGCACGTTTTTGAAAAACTCCGCTGATGTTGGAGATATGTCTAAATCCAGAATCGTATTGTTTTGTAATACATCTTTGTAGGATGAGTTTGAAGGAATTTCGTTGTGCCATATCGCAGAAACAACACGTTTTTTGCTATGATACAAGAAATAAGTCATGTTTGGGTATCCATCGGGACTGTGTTGAAAGTTGTAATCGAAGGCATTATTATCAGCTCTGTCTCTTTCGAGATCCATCGGTGTGTATAGACGGTTACTGAATGTATTGGAGAGAATAGCAGAAAGTGTATCATTAGAATTTCCAATGAGTGTAGCATCATATTTGATATTTTGGTCAAGATAGAATAAGTTAAAAATAAGAAGAAGCATACCTGCATCTAAATTGGTATCTGTGTCTTTCAAATAGGTTGATACCTCGTTGGCAAAATCGTTCAAGGTGAGGTTAACTTGACATTTATAGGAGTTTGAGCCCTTTTGGAAATACTCCACCGATCTATTGGTGAAATCATCAACAACATTACCAAATTGAACAGGACACAACTGAAACTTTTGCAAATTCTCGTTCCAGTAAAGGTCTATCAGTAAGCTCTGAATATTAAGATGTAGCAGGTTTCCCACATCTTGTAAAGCATTGTAGGTATAACCCTCGTGATCAAATAATACTGTTGAAAGTCGTATTCCTGGAGCCGTTAACTGGTCTATGGTAACGTTTCCACCAACGTCTCGCTGGCTTCTAATGGCATTGGACGCAGTTGTGGACAGAGTGTACCAATCGCTATCAGCGAACACACACAGCACACGCAGCAGCACAAAGAACAAGCCGAAAATCCACATCAAAACACTCTTCAATGAACAAAGCAAACGGTTTACAAGTTCGCGATACTTTTTCATTGATATACTATTTCACCAACACACCATCCATTGCATCATAAAAGGCTGAGAGTACGGACAATGTCAGACGAGAGCGAGGAGATTCACGAGGGAGTACAATCTTTTGAAAGGGATCTTGAAGCAGAGATCACAGACGCACTCGTGTTCAACTGGTTCATTGCGTGGCCTATTGTGCTGGTGGTCTCAATAGTGGTCACAACGGTGATATCGAAAAAATACCTGAAAGAACAGTTCATCGATGAGATATTCCACGTCCCAATGACTATACAGTACTTCAATGGGGATTTCAGCACATGGAATCCCAAAATAACGACCCCACCTGGGCTTTATTTTATTGGATATATATGGGCCAAGCTGATCAAACTTACACACTTACCAGTCAACCCCATAAGTCTCACATCACTGAGACTCTTGAACACTTTAGGTGGATGTGTTGCTTTACCATTAGCTTTGAGTCCACTGTTTGTGCTCAATCCTATTGGTTTCTGGCCAGCTAATCTGATGCTTTTCCCTTTGTTATCAACTTATTACTATCTATTCTATACTGATGTTTGGTCTACCGTGCTCATCATTGCTTCTCTAAGTGTTGGAATCACATTGCCTTATGGGCCAAAGAGAAGCGTTCAGCTCTCTGCTTTTTTGGGTCTCCTAAGTGTTTTTCTAAGACAGACTAATATAATATGGACCTTGTTAGTTATGGTTCTTGTTATCGAGAGAAGAGCAATGATCCATCAACATTTCACAGATCATTTCTTCAATAACATTATTAAATTCATTATTCAATTTGTGGAGGATTTCTATGATTATGCTCTACCTTATCTGATAAATGTTGCACTGTTCATTGGATTCTTGATTTATAATAGAGGTATTACTTTAGGTGATAAAGAGAATCATGTTGCTGGTCTGCACTTCGCTCAAATATTCTACTGTTTAACCTTCATAACGATTTTGAGCTGGCCGATATGGTTATCACCGTATTTCATAAGTGATTATTTGAGACGATACAAGGTGGGACCAATATTCATCTTTTTTGAATTCTTAATCATAGTGATATTTATTAGATTCTTTACGGTTGTCCATCCATTTTTATTGGCCGATAACAGACACTACACGTTCTATATATGGAGAAAGATTATCAATTTGAGATGGTATACCAAGTATCTACTGGCTCCAGTATATCATTTCTCGATTTACACCACCATCAACACGTTGAGTTCCAACGCATTTTATTTCAAATCCACAATGGAGCTGCCGTTCAAAGAATCAAATGATCTTCCATTGAAGCCAACTGGTATATCAATCTGGGCATGGATAGGTTGTACTATTTTGACCATTGTTCCATCGCCGTTATTTGAACCAAGATATTACATTATCCCTTACCTCTTCTTTAGAATCTTTTCAAGTGTTTCATACGAACAGATTTTCTCAACTCATGAAACTTTGAAAAATGTTACATTAAAGAGGTTACTACTAGAACTAAGCTGGTTTCTTCTTATTGATCTATTCACTATAACAGTGTTCATATTTTATGAATTCCCATGGAATAATGAGACTCAACTACAGCACATAATTTGGTGATGAAATGAACAAATTAGATAATTACGGTATTCCTGTAAATAATGTGTGTATGTAAGTTTTATTACTCATAAAAACCCTTTGAAATTTCAAAAACAAAAAAAAAACATGTAAACGGACAATGTTATTCAAATGGCTATGTCCTTGAAATCGTTAGCTAATTTTGTGTCATTATCGTCAATTTGAGCTTCTTTTCCTTCAGAAGCTCTCGTCGTACCTTCATTCTCTTTGTCATTGGATATCTCGACAGAATTACTGGATTCTTTGTCTTCGCTCTTGGCAGCATCAACTGGTTTGCTGTTATTACTCTCTTTATCATCAATTTTGACTTCAGAGACATTTACTGATTCAGGTTTTTTAGAAGAATCAATACCATTTAGTAAATCATCATCTTCCACCAATTTGTTATTTGTAATATCTGTGGAGATAATTCTTTCAGATTGACTTGGTACGATATGAGAAATGTTAGTCTTTCTACTTTCTTTTAGAGGTTGAGCAGGAAGATCTTTTTGTTGCGCTCTCCATTGACCGATTACCCTAGAAGACAATACTTGTAAATATGGAACTTCTTTGCCCAGTCTTTTATCGAAGAACACAAGTTCACCTTCACCAGCATAAATGTCCTCTTCATTATAGATCCAAAAGTTACCGTTTTCTAAATCTTTTACGAAATTCAATAGAAAGTCTCCCCATGTTTTAGCAATAACAAATTTCGTATCAAAATCTCTACCAAATAAAATAACCTGTCCCCAGACACCTCTTGGTCCTGGTGCTAAATCAACACCGATGTGATTACCAGAGTTATCAGTAACCAAAGGAATCCAATTAGGATGTGCATAAACAGGGTGAACTGCACCTGGTGGTAGAGACTGTTGTCTTGGTGGCTGCGTTTTTGTAGGCTTGATAAATCTTGATGCTGCCAATTTTTTTTCCAAATCTGGATCTATTTGATCGTTCGCTTCAACTTTATCATAACCTGGTTTTGTTGCAACTAGTGAAGCCTTCGATCCATTTTTATCCAATTCCACAGATGATCCAATTGGTGATATTAACTTGGATTTAGCTTGGTTATGTTGTCTTTGCTCGTTTTCAAGTTGAACTTTAGAAGCAATAAGCCTCCAAGCATTTGTCTTTACAACAATGTCATCCAAGCTCATCAGTTGTAACCCATAAAATAATCCTCCACTACCAGTCAAACTATCAAGGTCTTCTTGACCATCATGGATTCTCAATGAAGCTCTCACCGGTGGAGGAAAAGTGATAGCAAGGTCTTCCTCAGCTTTGGTGATATCCATTCTAGTACAAGGGTCAGATAAAGAAGCATTTAAATCAGTATGATGTTCAGATGTCCAAGTCTCAATATGTCTCCAGGCTAAGATTGTCTCACTGACACCTTCGGTAGAGTGTGCAACTCCACTACCATTGTCATCATCATCTTCGAAAGATGTTGAGTCATTCAATTGAATACCATCACTTCTAGATTCGGAAGCGGTGTTGGATAAACTTGCAGTTGTTCTCTTATGATGGTTGTACGATTCATAATCAGCATAACGGTCTTCACTGCTGAACGAGTATAAAAGTTCGTTCCATCTGTCTTTCAATCCCATTTTATCTTGAAAAAGTGTTTATAATTGTTTCTCACGCGAATTTGAGCTCTTCAAAAGGTATGTTTTCTACTCAAAACAAGTTTTGTATTTGTTAGGAAATAGAATTAGCATTTTTTTTGTGACGCGCAAACACTTCTTTTTGGTCAGTTTCAGATTATGTAATGATTATGTAATCGTTTCCTTGACACGGGGAGAATGTCAGTCAGTACTTTACTATTCAGTTTATGTTTTATTGCTGATATCAATGGGTGGGTCTGTATCTATATAAATTTATGCTCTGAATTTAATATGTTATTTCTGTTCTCGAAAGTTATATGTATTTAATATAATATATATACTGTATAGCTGCTTCATGATGGGTAACTAGCTAAAATATGAATTATATCAAGATTTATCTGATATTATTATTCGCGAGCAAAGAGTAGCGTCAACTAGGTTATACTGCATATATATATATACAATACTCTGCAATTCTTTTAATAACTTATCGAAGCTTTAGTCTACACATGATTCACATGCTTCTTTAAAGATTTTACATGAATATGCTTATAATTTGTTAAATTTATCCCTGTCCTAGATTCAGGCGAATGTGTGGATGTGTAAAAAATATCTTGTACACATTTAATCAGTGTAATATCATTTCCTATTTAGGAAATAGGTAAACACAGAAACCTTTCAGCTATAGCAAAAAGTTATGATCAGAAACATATTCTAAACCCCATTCAGGTATTAATATCACCAAAACTATTCAAAGTCTGTTTGAGTGGCTCTCCCAGAACAGCTCCCATAAGCTTCCCACTAGCCAACAAATTCTTCAATAATGTCTACTCAATTCCAACCATTACAACAAGGAAATACAACATCGAACTCCAGCAACTTACATAAAAAGATGTTTCAACGTAGCTTCAGTTCAAATGGTGTCCCAGTTTCAAAACCAGCATTTGGAGCCTCCCCAACTGACAACATGATGTCTCCATGTTCCCAAAAGTTAAACGCTCACAAGAATAGATTCTTCACAAGGTATGTGTAAAAATTAAACACCGTTTCAAGCTTTCTCTTTACCTTTACTAACAGGCGATTATTAATAGTACCAAAGCTACAAAACTCAACTTCTCTAACATTGAAGATTAAACAGTAATTAGAGAAAGCATATGCAAATGAGAAAATTTTATTCTGAATCACCTTCAAATCAAAATCATCTTTGTCTTTGTCACTTATCATAATTTATTGTTTCCTTTATACCCAATGATAATATTTATTTGTCAAACAACAACTATAATTGATAATTCCAATTAGATTTAACCTGTAGAATCTACTCAAATCGGTGTAAGTATGGATATTTCATGAATTTAAAAAGTATATATGTGCAGGAAAACTGATTTTTTGAATAGGTATCTCTCACAGAGTTTGACCCAGATCGATTTATCTCTTGGTACGAGCATCAGAAACTGTATTCAATAATAGGGCTTCATTATCCAAAATGACCTTGTTTGGAGAATTGGATAAGATATGAGCGATTTCTCTAGCTGTATCTAATCTCTTCAGTTCCACATAATCTTTTGATTTTTTGATGGCTTCACCAATTAATTCAGCAGATTTAGCCTCACCTTGTGCCTTAACAATAGTACCTTGTTTCTCCTGTCTTGCCTTATCAACAACAAAGGCAGCTCTTTGGGCCTCCTGTTGAGCGATTTGTTTAGCTTCAACGGCATTTGTGAATTCTGGGGAGAAAGTCATGTAGGTAATGGAAACATCATCTAATGTGATATTGAATTTAGATGCTCTACGCACCAAATTTTCCCTAATTAATCTGGAAACACTTTCTCTTTGAGTGATTAG
Source organism: Wickerhamomyces sp. yHMH617 (assembly GCA_030571115.1). Lineage (NCBI taxonomy): Eukaryota > Fungi > Ascomycota > Saccharomycetes > Phaffomycetales > Wickerhamomycetaceae > Wickerhamomyces > Wickerhamomyces sp. yHMH617. The sequence goes on along the minus strand of JAJLXD010000001.1, from coordinate 403,143 downwards.
TTGGGAGGCATTGAACTGTGCAACAACAGATTTTAAAACTTCATTGACAATAGATGGTAATACCCTTTCATCGTAGTCAGTACCTAATGTTCTATAAATAACAGGTAGGGCTCCAATTTCAGGTCTTGATAACACTCTACACGTGATGTTAACCATCTGTAAATCCTTAGTACCAGTCAATGAGGCAACGTTTCTTGGTTTAGCTCTAACATCGTAAATGATTGGTGTTTGAAACCATGGGATAGCAAAATGGGTACCTTCTGCATAAATTTGAGGCTGAACACCCCCGAGTCTCGAATAAATAATAGCACGGTTACCACCGTCAACATTGAACAAACTGGAATTGATCAATAGAGCAGAACCACCTAATAGTAATAATCCACCGATACCTGTGAATAGTCCAGCTGGACCTTTAGGAGCGCCACCGGCACCACCAGCTTGGTACTGAATTTTACGAGCTCTGCTTTGCATCTCTCTGGCAAACGCTTGCCAATCACGATTGTTACTCATTGTCTCACAACTTTATCTATTTTTTTTTGTTTTAGTATCAATTGCTCAACGTTTCCTTTGAGATGTTTTTTTTTTTTTTAGTAGTATTTCTCTTATAAGCCATTTTATTTTTTTGCCCTTTTTTTTGCCTTAATTCAAAATATTATAATTCTTAAGAATTTATTTAAAAATTCTTTTTTTTAAACCGAGGGCAAAAAAAAAAGTCGGTTTTCCATTTTAAAACATAAATATTCGCGAAATTATACATATATGTCATATTTTCTTATACATAAATTTACAGAAAACAATTAAGATTTTGAAATTTTGCTCCAGTTTTCACAGTTTAATTATACTATTCTCTTAATAATCAATGAGTAGTCAAAGTTTTCCACTTCATGATGCTGCCAGAGACGGGAATGTGCTAATAGTGAAAGGATTGGTGTCCCAAAACCCAAAAGATGTTCTTGTTAAGGATCTTGATGGAAGAATAGCATTGCATTGGGCAGTCGCTTTTAGTCACTTGGAGATTGTTTCTATACTCTTGAACCCTACAAAATTCCAGAAAAAGGATGGAGAAAAGCCCCTAGTCAAGCCTTTCGAATTTGATTTAGACGATTATACCGATGACTCAAACTGGACAGCAGTTCATATTGCAGCTTCTGTTGGAAACCTTGAAGTGTTACAATTGCTTCTGCAACATACACCAGAACCTGACGTCAACGTCAAAACTAGCACTGGTGCAACGCCTTTACACCTTGCAACGTCCAAAAACCACCTGGATATCGTCAAGCAACTGATAAAGAAAGGCGCATCTGTCAGAAACAAGGACAAAAGATCCCATCTTCCTATTCACAGGGCTGCTGCCGTTGGATCCATCGGACTAGTGAAATATCTCGTTGAAGAGGCTAAATCTCCCATAAATTCTAAAGACATTGATGGATGGACCCCGTTACATCATGCTCTAGCTGGAGGATTTGGAGACGTTGCTGTATTATTAGTCAAGCTTGGTGCTGACCAAAATGCCGTTGACAATGAAGAAAACACACCAGAAAAAGTTGCAGTCGACGACAAAATGGTGAAATACTACAAATCAGAGCTGGCTGCTCTTGGAATCGATATATGAAACAATCAAACCAATAAAACTAATCAAACTAATCAAACTAATGAAATGATTAATTAATTAATTAATTAATTTACCTTATAATTTAACGTAATTGTTACGTAATTGATGTCAATTATTTCACGATTTAATTTTTTAAAATTTAAATGTGTTTTTTTTTTTTTTAAATAAAAAACCCCATTTTTCTTTCTCTTCAAATGATCAAACCAAAAAATAAAAAATAAAAAAATAAAAAGTTCCTAAAACATAATTATCGTATACACACAATCTTTAAAATCGCATAATTTCCACTTTATTCTATTCAAAGCTAATTTTACTTGCTCTGACTGTTCATCTGCATTCTTTCTTTTGTTCTCTCACGTTTTTTATATCACATACTCAGTGTTTTAAACGCTATTTTTTTTCTTCCCATAATATCTGCTCGATCTTGAGGCTGCCAATATGGGTACGATAAAGAGCATCTTTATACATCCATCAGAGGAGACAATAGTGCCTGGAGCACAACCCCAGTCAACCATGATGTCCATCGCTGTTGGTTGTTTTGCAGCCGTCGGTGGTTTCATATACGGTTACGATACAGGGCTCATAAATAGTATTTCAGAAATGGAATACGTACGACATCATTTCGCTGGCGATAACTCTACTTTCACAGCCAAAGAAACTTCAATAATGACTGCTATACTATCTCTAGGAACGTTCTTTGGATCTCTATTGGCACCGTTGCTCTCTGACAACCTTGGACGTCGTACTGCAATCATTGTTTCAACTTTTGCTGTTTTCATGATTGGCAACATCTGCCAAGTTGCATCTTCAGGTTTGATCCTCTTCTGTATCGGAAGATTCATAACAGGGGTATCAGTAGGTATAATATCTGCGGTTGTTCCAGTGTATCAAGCAGAAGCATCTCCAAAAGCTATCAGAGGTGCCGTTATTGTCACATATCAATGGGCTATCACCTGGGGCTTGTTGGTTTCCAGTGCAGTATCTCAGGGAACACATACAAATACCACAAGTGCTTCTTATAGAGTACCCATAGGATTACAGTTTCTTTGGTCCTTAATCTTGGGTGTTGGTATGGTTTTGCTCCCAGAATCGCCCAGATATTATATTCGTAAAGATGAATTAAACAAGGCTGCTATGGCACTATCAAGGTTACGGAGAGTCCCAGCTGATGATCCTGGGCTTATTGAGGAACTGGTTGAAATAAAGGCTAGTCATGATTACGAGTCATCCTTTGGTGAGTCCAGTTTATTGGATTGTTTCAAAAGTGACCCAAGTAGACCACATCAACTGAAAAGGTTGATGACTGGTATTGCATTACAAGCTATTCAACAATGTTCATCAATTAATTTCATCTTCTATTATGGAGTGAATTTCTTTTCAAGAACTGGGGTTTCAAAGTCATATTTGATATCATTCATCACTTATGCAGTAAATGTAATCTGCACTATTCCTGGAATCTTCCTAGTTGAAACAATGGGTAGAAGAAGACTATTAATTGCAGGTGGTGTTATTATGAGTACGGCTAACTTGACTATTGCCATCGTTGGTGTCACCACTGATTCTGTTATTGCTAATAAGATTATGATTGCATTGGTTTGTCTCTTTATAGCATCATTCGCAGCGTCTTGGGGTCCCGTTGTGTGGGTTGTTTGTGGTGAGATCTTTTCATTGTCCGTCAGAGGAAAAGCTGTCGCACTAACCGCTTCAACAAATTGGTTAGTAAATTTTGTGTTCGCCTACGTTACTCCTTATCTGGTTGATAAAGGTCAACATACGGCAGCATTAGGAACCAATATTTTTTTCATGTGGAGTGGTTTTAACATCATAGGAACTATTGTGGTATACTTCACGGTTTATGAAACTAAAGGTTTAAGTTTGGAACAGATCAATGAACTCTATAGATCGTGTCCAAACGCAATGTCTTCAAGAAACTTCACGGTCAAGAAATTCAGTAACCAATCTCCAGAACCTGAAGAGAGGACTTCAGAAAAAAGAAGAAGCTTAACAAATAGCTCGAGTCTTCCTGAAAGTTATGTAACTAACCCACAGTCCCAATCAAATAACTTATCTTCATCAAAACCACAAACATACCATCAAAGCCCTCAGAAGACTCATTTATTCAAAACTCCTTCGGATAATTACCAGGACTATAATCCTAATTACTCAGTGGATCTTGGATATGGTCTTGGCTTAGCCTCACAACTCAACCGTGGTCCGCCTTCCATATTATCATTGACAGATGATGAAAGTGTCGATGATCGTTCTAATGAGGAAACTTACAGCGGATTAAACGATTATGTCTCACGATTAAGCTCCAGGAATGCCACTTCCTCGCTAGGAAACTCTCAAATTGGTGGTGGAAGAGTCAGTAGCTTTGGATCAAATGATATGTCTCAACCTCGTATAATCAACGATATCAGTGAACAAGGTGGGGCGAATGAAACAATGAACAATAACGATAATGACAACAACGCTAATAATGAAAACCCTGATGAAAACAATGAAAATGATGCAATTGAAGGAAGCCATGATAACGATAACGAAGTTCTTACTGGGGATGCTGATTCAGTATCTACTTCAAGTTCAAGTTCATCTTTATTTGAATTTTAAACAACACAAATCGATTAATTGTCAATAGAATAATCTTAACTATGTAATTATTTCGCTCAATTACAGCTAAGTAAAAATGTGATTGAATATATATATATAAACTTTCCTGATATCTTTCTACTATACAACTTCAATTATATCCGATATGCAAAAACTGTACTTTAATAACTTTATATAACAACGAGAATAAAAGATGACTAAATTAATCAATAAATAAAATAAATCAAAATCTTACTGAAGATTTCATTCCTTATTGACCAGCAGCAGCTTTCTTTTCAGCAGCAGCAGCAGCCATCTTGTTCAAAGCAGAACCGTATTTGAACCATTCAATTTGTTCAGAGTTATAAGTGTGAGATAATGGAGTTTCCCAAGCTTCACCATTTTCTGGGTGAACTCTCAAGGTAACATTTTTACCTGGAGCTAAGGTGGTCAAACCTAAAATATCAACTTTATCAGTTGGGTTGATTCTGTCATAAGCTTCTGGTTCAACAAAGTTCAATGGTAACAAACCTTGTTTCTTCAAGTTAGTTTCGTGAATACGAGCAAATGATTTAGTAATGATAGCGAAACCACCCAAAAATCTTGGTTCTAAAGCAGCATGTTCTCTGGAAGAACCTTCACCAAAGTTCTCACCACCGATAACAACCCATTTAATACCGTTGTCCCTGTAGTCACGAGCAGTGTCTGGAACACCTTTGTATTCACCGGTGTAAACGTTTCTAACGTGATTAGCTTTGTCATTTTCGTAGTTAATAGCACCAATCATATAGTTGTTGGAAATGTTTTCCAAATGACCACGGTATTTCAACCATGGACCAGCCATAGAAATATGATCGGTAGTAGTTTTACCTTTAGATTTAATCAAGATTGGTAAGTTTTCAGCATCTTTACCATCCCATGGTTTGAAAGGAGTCAATTTTTGTAGACGGTCAGAAGTTGGAGCAATTTGAACTTGAACAGTAGAACGGTCAGCTGGAGGAGCTTGGTAAGTGTTTTCACCGGCATCGTAGCCTCTAACTGGTAAACCATCACCAGATGGTGGTTTCAAAGAGAATTCCTTACCGTCAGCACCAACTAGTTTATCAGTGATTGGGTTGAATCTTAAATCACCAGCAATGGCAAAAGCAGTGGTTAATTCTGGAGAAGCAACGAAAGCGTAGGTTTGAGGGTTACCATCATTTCTGGCAGTGAAGTTTCTGTTGTAGGAAGAGACAATAGTATTTTTGTCACCTTTTTTGATATCCTTACGATCCCATTGACCAATACATGGACCACAAGCGTTAGCCAAAACGATACCACCGAATTCTTCGAAAGTTTCTAATTGACCATCTCTTGCAATGGTAGCTCTGATTTGTTCGGAACCTGGAGTGACGGTGAATAAAGATTTAGCTTTGATACCATGAGCAGCAGCATCTTTGATGATGGAAGCAGATCTGGACATATCTTCATAAGAAGAGTTAGTACAAGAACCGATTAAACCGACTTTAACATCTAATGGCCAGTCGTTCTCAATAGCAACTTCTTTTAATTTAGAGATTGGAGTAGCTAAGTCTGGAGTGAATGGACCATTAACGTGTGGTTCTAAAGTGTTCAAATCAATTTCAATAACTTCATCGTATTCGGCACCTTTATCAGCACTCAAGAAATCGTTATGGTATAAGGTAGCAAACTCAGCAATTTTGTTTCTACCAGTAGCGTTTAAGTAGTCAACCATGGATTTGTTGAATGGGAAAACAGAGGTGGTAGCACCGATTTCAGCACCCATATTACAGATGGTACCCATACCAGTACAGGAGAAAGTGTCAACACCATCACCGAAGTATTCAACAATTTTACCAGTACCACCTTTAACGGTAGTGATACCAGCTAATTTCAAGATAATATCTTTTGGAGAAGTCCATCCGTTCATTTTACCGGTTAATTTAACACCCAAAATTTTTGGAGCTTTCAATTCCCATGGTAAATCAGCCATGACATCAACGGCATCAGCACCACCGACACCAATAGCCAATTGACCTAAACCACCAGCATTTGGAGTGTGAGAATCGGTACCAATGATCAAAGCACCTGGGAAAGCATAGTTTTCTAGGACGATTTGATGGATAATACCTGAACCTGGTTTCCAGAAACCAATGTTGTATTTAGCAGTAGCAGTGCCTAAGAAATCGTAAACTTCTTTGTTAAGGTCAATGGCTCTAGCCAAATCCTTTGGACCACCAACTTGAGCTTGAATCAAATGGTCACAGTGGACAGTGGTTGGAGTAGCGACCTGAGGTAAACCAGCAGACATAAATTGTAAGATAGCCATTTGAGCGGTAGCATCTTGACAGGCAACACGATCAGGTCTTAATTTCAAGTAGGAGACACCTCTTTCAATGTCTTGGTTGTGAGGATCATCTAAATGACCGTATAAGATCTTTTCAGCGTAGGTCAATGGTCTACCTAGTCTTTCTCTGACAATGTTAACATTTTCCAAATGTTTTTTGTATGCGATGAAGGAGTGATCTTCCAACAAGTTTTGGAAAACTTTTGAGTCTCTGGTCAACTCAGAGGTGGTAGCTAAGCTACGAGCCAATCTTGGAGCTCTCAAAGCGTTACGAGCAGATAACATCTTTGATGACAAAAATAAGTTGGATTAAAACGGGAGGTGATGAGGGAAGAAAAAAATGAGCGAAGGATCTTGTTTTATAAACTGATGGATTTTTTGTTGATGGTTTTATTGATTGGGAGTAAAATATCGTGGTTCGCGCAGCACAAGGGTCATTCATTACAGGAAATGTGTCCTAGTTTGACTACACGTCAAATGATCACTAAAACGACAACTACTTTAAAATTGGGATCTGTGAAATGAATACAAAGAATTTAGCATAATTCTCAATAATCTTTTACCTATACCAACAACTTTTTGGATTAATTTTAGTTTATTTACGCTTACTTTCAAAAATTTTGTGTTGATGTAATCCCCAATTTAAAGACAGATGATTGGCTGATCACAACAACAAGTGTCCCCTTTTCACATTATTTGATGTCTTTGTTTTCGCGGTCCCGTTCCATGCTCCAGAAAAAATCCTGGTCCGATTTCGGACGTCTGCCATTATTGGACGTGACAATAAAAGTGTAGGCAAAAATTGTTACGAAAGTCCTCTCTTTGATTGGCTGTTCTGATGAGTGGATGGGGCCGTAGATGCGTGAAAACATGGAGTTTGCTTAACGTAGGAGATGCGCTTCTTCCTTTTGCCGGGCCGGGCAGCATATCTACTGCTACTACACACTTTCATGAGTACTCACCACTCCACGCCCCGCCAGTGCACCCCTAATGCTATTGACTTTGAGTATTCACAGCAGCTGCAAGAGCTTAGAGATGCCCGTGTGAGGTTCCTAGTGATTTTTTAGTTCACTATGTACTCTATTTCCTCAAGAACACATCACTACATGTACAGCTACAGAGACAGCAAAATGAAGCTAGTGAAATGTAAGACCACCAGTATTCAGCGCCATACAAAAAATGCTACCAGAGCCATTAATTAAATTTATAATAAGCCTACTGTTTAGCTCTGAGAGTTTAATACCTTTAGTCTACTACTAGTTACAACAAATATCAACAATTTGCTCCAATTAACTACTAAAATATATAACTACATGGGTTGTGTTAGGCAATTAATCGTTCGACGTTATAAATTTGTACTAGTTATAGTTTCTATTACCAACTACTAATCATAAGTTATTGGCCCCTACCAATTTCCACTACATTGGTATTTTTATGCTTTAGCACTTAGCAGACTCTAGATTCAATTTTGATTGATCTGTTTTTGGGGCATGATATTAACGTACAGTTATACATATTGTTAGGATTTCCTACAAACTCACGTATTTCAAAAATCTACTGACTCTAGTTATAAAGAACATCGAGAAAAAAATAGGATTGTTATCAGCTGTAACGCTGTCACTCTATTGTTAAATCGCGAAATTGATTACCCCATTCACATAGTATTATCTATTACATCAAGTAAGTGACAATTCTTTGTATATTTTTACTATATTAGACATTTCTTCACACTCTAATTAGTCTCTATTATCTAATGGCACTTTTAAATCTCAAAATATAGAGAAAAAAAATTGTAGAATTTTATACTCTAAAAAGTTAGACTGACTTAAAATTAAAAAGTTGAAAGATCAAGTGTCCCGTAATTGTTCTAATTTAAAAAAAATTGATTAAATATTTACTCAGTTTTGACTGTATGCAGATATAGTAAGATTTATTAGATATCTTAGAAGTCAACTAATATTTATGAGAAGATTTAGAAGAATTGTATAGTTACACAAAGATTTATCTGGAAATTTTTATATGTACACAATCTATTAGTATTCGCCGCTACTAGATTTTCTGTGAAGTTTTTCAGATCCTAAGGAACCTTTCTAGGACTATTTTGCGAAGCACTAAGTGTCGAATATAGTATAAGTTGCCTTAAATAATTCATCCAGTCTCTTGTTCAAACTCTCAACCCAATAACTGTTGTGTTATGAGCTCCATAATCTGATTCTCTCTTTGCAACTCCATAAATCATGTCATTCTTCGACGGGCAAATAATTTTGTTATCGGATTTTATGTCATCTTTCAATGTGTCAGTAATTTAGTTAGTGTAGACCAAAAAGCTGTGATGTTTGTTGTGTTGTGTGTGGTACATCATTATATATTTATTCGATTTTATAGTACTGCAACTAATTCTGGATTATTGTTGCATATATTGTATACTGATTCTCTATTTTTCAGTCTCAGTTCAATATAATGTTGCTCAAAGTCAGACAGTTTCAGCGGAATTATGATTTACAAAATAGGAAACTACGCCGAGGAGAGTTATATGTATAGCCATTGCAGAGTAGCAAATCTTCAAGTTGTAACAGTAACAGTACAGCGAATATCTACTTTCAACTAATTGTGAGTGTATAATAATGATTAATCCGGTTTCTGAATAAATAAACAAGATTTACCGATTGTGTCTTAATGGGCCCTAAACAGTAATTGAATATAGGGTCGTCATACCGTCATACGGCTGGTTTTTGTATCTATCTGTCTGGAGACATTGGCTGCGCGAGACATTTGACCTTCTATTACATTGAATACAAGGGGGTATCAGTTTCTAAATGCTATTCCGATGCTAAATAGGTAATACTTCACTAGCACACTACTCACTACTCATTGGGTTCAAATAACCTTAATACAGTTTGTGCTCTACTACTGTATTCTTTTTTACATTTATGAAACCGTTACTTATTATCTGTTGTTTTACAGTTAAGGAAAAACCGTGAATTTGAAGTAATTGCTTGAGGCTTGGGCCTTGCTCTGGACTCTGGGGATTGGGATTGTGATTTGTGATTTGTGATTTGTGATTAGTCTTTTTCAAACTCAAGTCTTTAGAGAGCAAACACTCTTCTTGACTCAGCCCAACTAGATGAACTGGTGTCTACCTCCAACATTTGTCAGAGATGTTAAGAACTATGATCCTCTTGCTTACATTTCATCGAATGCGCACTGTCCAGGCCTTAGGAGTTAGGAGTTAGGACCCTTTGTTTGAAACAATTATTGATTAGGCAGTGCTGATTTTTGAAAATTCCTGCAGATTTGTACTTTTTCAGCGGCAGTTGAAAGGCTGAGTTAAAATCTACGAGATCTGTCATTCGACTCTCTGAGAATAATTTGAGTAGAATATGTAGAATGTACCAAGTTAGTAAATTCTAAGTGATGCATCCAGTAAATGCCAGTTCTTACACCTGCCAGAACAAGTTTGAATGTTGAGAATAAATTTTAGATCCAGTTCAATAACTGGAGAATCGACTTGGCACTTGGAACAACTCTATTAGTTGAAATAGTTGTAAAAACAACGTAAGAATGGACTTGTATAGGTAGAACACTAAATTCCAGCAGATATCCGGCGTGCATATACTGTATAGCCTCGAGAACATTGCAGGGTTCCGTATACCCTCCAAGCACATCGGGTTTGTACTTATTAGTAGACACAGGCAACCATCATCAATATAATGATTCATGAAGCTGAGAACAATATTGAATTAGATAGATGTTTGAGAATATCATTATGGTTACACATACAGAATGTGCTTTCACAATGTAGAACTTTGATTGAATTTGATTCAAGCTCTAATTTCTTGAAAAAAATTTCTTGAAACAAAAATGAAATTAGAGATTGTCAATAGCCTATGAAACGATGAGCAGACTGTTGGTCCTGGCCTGGTGGGAGCAAAGAAGGGACAACTGTGGTTAAGACGCGTACATAGGAATACTTCTTGGCTGTGCTTGTTTGACAATGGGCTAGCGCTTCCCAGGCAGTGTGCTTCCAATATGTGAAAGTAGTATAGAATATAACGTCTAACCAGAACTACAAGCATAACTGTATGTAGTTGTTAATTGCGTTGAATATTCAAAGACACATCTCTTAGGAAATGGCTAAGGATACCATTCATCACCACAATCATGTGCTGCATCATCCTAGCTCCCAGTAAGTTCTCTGTAGAGTAAATAGCGTAACAGGTCAACTTGGGGAATATTGGGCGAAGTATAAATGAACGTGGAGCGGACTTTGAAGATCAAACAATAGAGCTGCTAGGCTGAGTAGAAATAAGGATATTCAACGCAACCACAAACTTGATGGTCCAATTCCGATAGTTATCTGAACCATATGCTGACTATAGATGGTGGGCGAACCATTTAGAATGGGGCAGTTCATAATGAGCATCTAGTGTACCAACGAAACGACTAAAAGTCAACACTGCCAGCAATCTCACAACCTCATAGTTTATTCATCTATAAATTAAGTCAAATGCCTCTCTCGAACCAAGAGATTTCAAATCATCATCATCAGCTAACAATTCCATAATCAATTAAGATGTCCACAGATTACGTCCTATATCATTACACTCCAAACAAAACAGCATCAATAATTTTCGCAGGTGTGTTCTTTGCCTTGCTAGGTATCCAAGCAGTCCTCATCTTTCTCGCAATCAGAAAGTATAACTATGATGTGGTATACCAAAAGAAGAAAAGATACGTTATGGTTATGGTCCCTTTTTTGATTGGTGTTCAGCTTGAAGGTGTTGGATATGCTGCTCGTATTATTTCGGCCAATGACGTTGAAAAAGTTGGACCTTATGCCATTCAGTCACTTATGTTATTAATTGCTCCTGCTTTTCTAGCTGCCACTATCTATATGTGCTTAGGTGAAATAATTAGAGCTCTTAGAGCTGAGAAGCTTTCTTTGATTCCTGTTAGATTCTTGACAAAAATCTTTGTCATTGGTGATGTTGTCTCTTTCTTGGTTCAAGGTGCTGGTGGTGGCCTTCTAGCTAAGAAAAACCCAAGCAAGAACACACGTAACATTGGAAAGATTCTAATCGTTGGTGGTCTTGGTATTCAAATTGCATTTTTTGGATTTTTCATGATTGGTTTGGCCTTGTTTGTGAATAGAATTTACCGCAGACCAACATCAGAGTCATCGTACTTGAGATCAGCTAGAGGAAAATTTGGAAACTGGGAACACGGTATGCTAGCATTATTTTCAGCTTCGGTTCTCATCTTTGTTAGATCAATTTACCGTATTGTTGAATATATCCAAGGCACTGATGGATATCTTCAATCAAAGGAAGCATTTCTTTTTGGATTCGATACGTCGTTAATCATTGTTGCCATAGTCATTATGCTATCCATGAACTTCACTGCTTTCTTCTGTTCAACAGCTACAGACGACACCATTCTATTGACAAGCACCGACAGTACTGGCAAGGAATAAGAGCCCAATTTTGTGTGCGAAACAACGGTTGGAACAATGAAAAACAATAGCTAATCAACTCTAACTTTTGACTTCAACTTCAACTGTCAATGACACTCATTTTTTTATAGTTAATTTAGAATTGATGGAAATAGGAAACTGCAACTTCATAGTGTAAGATATTATTCATCAGAAAAGAAACAAAGTAGCTAAGTAGCTTTCCTGTACCGAGGACGATACAATAACATCAACTCTGTGACCAATAACAATCTTTATTAGAAGAAATTCTATATGTACAAGTGTACAGTTTTTTTATATCAAGCTCATAAACATCGCTCATAATTTGACACACAGCTGGAAAATCTCAAAAAAAATATCCCTCTTCTCACTACATCCCAACATTGAACAAACAGTCTCCGCTAAAGCTCACAGTTGTTTCTTTACCATATAAATTAGTTCAAATACATTCAGATTCTCTTTCTGGATCGATACGTCTTTGTCTTTACTACACAAAAACCGACAAGATGGTAGCGCTGAAGAATACAGAAATCACAATTGACACGATTGAGAAGGCTAGGTTAGATCAAAGGGCTATCTTTGTCAATCGTTCTCCTTCTCACAACAGATCATTCAGAGAGAAAGTTGCCTTTAACTTCTACCACGTTCTTCTTTTGGTGCTCTATTTCTTTTTCTCAGCCTACAGATCAATTCAATACCTTAACAACAGGATAAAGATAAAATTCTTGAATCTAGCTTACAACCCTTCAAAGACTCCACAGATAATTAGAGATGATGTCACTAAGCTATCAAAGATACCTAAGAGGATCAGCACCATTGTAACATTAAAGTCAGAGCAGGAAGAGGGCGGTGGATTTTACGGATTACTGAACGACTCTGCTGAGTTAGTCACCTGGACTGTTGCTGCTGGTATACCAGTGTTGTCAATTTATGAGTATGATGGTATATTGAAGCAAAATGCAGAAGACTTGCGTGTCGCTGTTTATAAGAAGTTGGCTGACTATTTTGGAGCAAGTTCTATCCCAACTTTTGTTATCAAGGTTCCGCATTTGAACTTATCGTATTATGGATTGAATAATGACAATGATGAGCAGTACAGACTTGAATCCATCAGCATTGAGATCAGTTTATTATCCGTCGAAGATGGGAAACCCACAATCGTTGAATTGACCAAGACAATGGCCGAATTAGCTAACAAAAGAGAAATCTCACCTAAGGACATCACTGTCAACTTGATTGATAATGAATTGACTGAATTAATAGGTCTTGAGCCGGACTTGATTGTTCTATTCACACCAACATTGGATCTACAGGGCTATCCCCCATGGCACATAAGATTGAGCGAGTTCTACTGGGAGCCTGACAATGAAGATGTCACTTATGCGATCTTCCTTAGGGCACTACAAAAGTATTCTACTTGTAAGATCAACGTTGGGAAATAAATTGATTCCCAATATCAACTGAATTGAAAGGATCGCTACTCAGATTTGCTATTTATACAAGAATATCTGGAACAAAGGTCGTGGCAATAGCCCTACAAACATGCATAAAAACTAACAGATACACTGCTATCACAATATCATCCAACTGCATTTAAGTACAACAACAGCTGAAATCAATAATGCTTAATTTATCTTGCACAGATCACAGATCACAGATATTGTAGAGTTGTGTAATTTACCCGGCTGTTACGAAAACGGCAATTTCGCGATAATTTTTTTTTTTTTTCTTTTGATCTTAACACGTCCACCCCTTCCACCACTTTTCAGAAAATTCCCAAAAATTCTTCCTTTTAGGAGAGAATCTCACGGTTAACGTGTAAACAACAAGTGAAAAAAAGTGAGTAAAATCCAATGTGAACGTGTGTTAGGAGTGTGTTCTAGGTATCCTGCCAGAAGAGCAAGTAAGCCATTGGCTTTCATCTGAAATTGCCATCTTTTGATGGGACAGTGTTTAGTTGTTTCCGACTATCAAATCAATCGATCTTTTAGGAGACGGTCAAGGCATGAATCTTGACTCTTCAGTTTGAAGAATTGTGGGATCCAGAATCCTCTATATATAGGAAGGTTCTTCCGTTTATTCATCTCCATGCTCTTTTTCTGCTGAAGTTTGAGGCGGAGATTGTTATCTTTTAATTGAGTTTTGTTTTGATTAGATTTGATTTCTCCTATATGGGATCTTGAACAGGCTAAGTAACCAATGATCAATTATTCAATCGATCTCGAGAGCCACAATGTTATTTCTGTTTGTTCAAGTAAAGAGTACTGTTGATAGTTTAAGGAGAGTTCAAGTACCGTTGAACGACCTTATCGGAATTTCATTTACGTGTTTTATATAGTTCAAGAAAATTAAGCATGACCACATACTTCATCCTACACTAATGACAATATGGAATTCATACTAACAATGCTATATCAGATGGGGTTGTCTATTTCTAAGTTATTACAAGGCCTTTTTGGTCGCAAAGAAATGCGTATTTTGATGGTTGGTTTAGATGCTGCTGGTAAAACCACCATTCTTTACAAATTGAAATTAGGTGAAATTGTCACCACTATCCCAACAATCGGTTTCAACGTTGAAACTGTCGAATACAAAAACATCTCATTCACCGTCTGGGATGTCGGTGGACAAGATAAAATTCGTCCGTTATGGAGACATTATTACCAAAATACTCAAGGTATCATCTTCGTTGTTGATTCCAACGATAGAGATCGTGTTGCTGAAGCTCGTGAAGAATTACAAAGAATGTTGAACGAAGATGAATTACGTGACGCTTTGCTATTGGTTTTCGCCAACAAACAAGATTTACCAAATGCTATGAATGCTGCTGAAATCACAGAAAAATTAGGTTTGCACTCTATCAGACAAAGACCATGGTATATCCAAGCTACCTGTGCCACTTCAGGTGATGGTTTATATGAAGGTTTGGAATGGTTAAGTACTAACTTGAAGAACTCTTCTTAAGGATTCGGAAAATAAAAAAAAGAATGGTTTTATGATTTTTGTTTGTTGTGGATTGATTAAAGTCGATCTTCTGGAACGTATAGGGGAACAATTAAGACTTTAAAAATAGATATTTTCATGTTGTTCTTTCTCTTTATTTCAAGTTGTTTTAATTTGTGCTAATTTATTTTTTCTCTCACCAAATCATTATTTATGCGTTTTCAAGGATATTCTTTTCATCATGAATCAACACTGAATCAAGAGCCTTACATATCTGGGATAAGTTTCACCATTATTTTTCTAATTCATTTTTCTAAGTTCTAAGTTCTTCGTTGCTCGTACTAATAAAGTTATTTGTTGTGTTGTATAAAAATTGGTTTCTGGATAAAGTGCAAAAATACATCAGGGCATTTGACATAAAACTATATTTTGTAGAGACAATCACAATCTAAAAGATAACCCTAAATGCACCACGTGACATGTTAGTTTTCTTTTAAAAACACCCAAACACCATAAAAATAATTTATATATTTTTCAACTAATTTACGTCCGAAAAAAGAGAGATATAATACTTCCAGAAGTTACCCTCCTGTAATATCTGTACCCACTCAGAAAAAAAAAGCAGTCACTTTTACTGGTATTCGCGAAAAACAGTACACTAAGTGTGAAAACTGGAACTTTTCAACAAAATCAACATATACAAAGAGGTTTCACAGTCTTATAACAACAAAGCATAGATTCAAAATGGTATGTGAGAATGATGAGAGGGTGTACTTGAGGAGAATATGATGAACTGCACCAGAAGATCTATATCGGAAAGAGTAAAAATTGTATCAAGAGAAATGGAGAGACCGTGGTTTAGAATATCGAGACAGACAATGAATGATGCTCAACTTGACTCTTGAGTTATCATATGAAAAGAAGAGCGAAAACATCTACATTTAATGACTCCCTATAATGCGGGACTTATGTGAAGAGCTTCTAAGCTTCAGCTATACGGAATACTCATCTTTCAGTGAAGAGTGCTTGGATTCGATCATTAGATACAGGTCATACATACCGCGAAGATTTTTCATTATAATATTCGATGCACAACAGTGAGCCCATCGAGCTTGTCATAAATTATTCGAATTACAAATCTTCTTCAAATCTATCAATATAGTACACCTCTGTTATATTTTTTTTTGGAACCAATTACTAACATAAGATTACAGGCCGGTTTAAGAGCTTACGAACTACGTACTAAAGCTAAGGAACAATTAGAAGAACAATTAGTTTCTTTGAAACAAGAATTGGCTACTTTGAAAGTCCAAAAATTGACTCGTCCATCTTTACCAAAAATCAACACTGTTAGAAAAGATATTGCTCGTGTTTTAACTGTTATCAACCAAAACCAAAGAGAAGCTGTTAGAGCCTTATACGCTGGTAAGAAATACCAACCAAAAGATTTGAGAGCTAAGAAAACCAGAGCTATTAGAAGAAGATTAACCAAATACGAAGCTTCTCAAGTTACTGAAAAACAAAGAAAGAGACAAATTGCTTTCCCACAAAGAAAATACGCTATCAAAGCTTAGATTTGATGTTATGAATTCAATCTGATACTTTTTTGTTTGTTTAATTTAAAAAATAAGGTGATAGGGCTTTTGTACATTTACATATCGTATTACATTTTGTAGTTTTTAAAATTAATAGTTTATATGCTAAACATCAGTCATGGTTTCATCGCCTTTTGTCTTTTTAACTTTTGCCCTGAACTCTTCAATCTGTTTCTTCAGTTCATGATTTGGTATAACGTCTTCGAATTTCAATGGCATTCTATTGAAAGGATCAGTAGAGTCACTTAGCAAATGAGCCCTGATTGTAGATCTATCGATACTGATATTTGATGATGGTAATATGACGGGATCAGTCATCAATGTAAACATTAAAGGATCCAAGAATTCATCAGGTGCATCACCTAGTTCTAAGTCTTCAGCTTCAGCTTCGATCCTCTTTGCTTCAGCAGCATCTGCGAAATTGGCCAAAATTTGAATAAACTCAGTAGATGCTAAACCCCAGCGAGTTAAAATTTGCTCTGCTCTAGTAAATATGTGTCTTTTGAATGATCTTGAGTCTTGTGCAACTGCAGCCACAAATTCTTCCTCTTTAGATAAGTTAACATAGACTTTCGAAATATTCGGCAATAGTTCCTTTGGATTGAAAGAGTATTTCTCTGGTGAACGGACTTTCAAATCTGAACATTTTGGTCCAACCAGAGCCTCCAAGTTATAATCCATCATACTAGCCAATCTACCAACAATTTCAGGTTTCATGAAAGCTTTTGGGACTTCTTTGGTGAATAATCCAAATAGGTCAATACTCTTGTTTGCTAGTTGAACATTGGATTTCGCTTGAGATTCAGCGGTTGATAAACGTGACTGTAATTCTTCTTCTGTACCTTCAATGTTCGAGATACCTTTTAATCTGTTTTCAAGTTCAGTTTGAACGGCGTGCACTTCAGTCAATTGTCGTAAGGATTCATCCAGTAAAAATGTTAAATCATTCAGCATTCTAGCAACAAACCTAATAAAAAATTCCTCATTCTGTGAACTCTGATAGACAAGTTGATTCTGATAATGTGGATTTTTCCATAGACTTTCCAATATTAAAGAAATATGATAACGACTGTTGAATTTATCATAAAATTGTGAAGATGAACCAGTTTTCTCAACAACAACGTAGAAGTCTAGCAAGGCATATAGGAAGTGATTCAAAACAATTTCATCAGTGTCAAATATATCAGACATATAGCCGGGTCTACCGTCTTGACTTGATAATGATCCGAAGAACAATGACTCCAGTAATCTGCCTTTCAAATGTGGATTACCAATTAGCTCAGGGCAACGTAAAAACACGACTGCAAACTCAACATAGGTAACTAGTCTCACATTACCAGCCAATGGATTGTTAACATACTTAGAAATATGTTTTGTATAGTTAACAATACCTTCCAAAAGGAATTCCGGCAAATATTTAAAGGGAGCAGGCGATTTCTCACGGAAATAATCTGTATTATCAACATTTTCAACCCCAATGATATCGGGAATCAAGGGAAGATCCAATGATGTCTTAGGATAACCATGTTTTGGATCAACAGCTCTTGTTAAAAAGGCACTCGCACCCGCAATGAAATCAAATACTTCTAATTGTAGTGGCTTGTTTGTAAAGAAAGCGATCAATGCATTCTTAAACGACTTCAAAGTTAGTTGTTGCTTTTCTAATTTGGGTAATTGAAATGCCATCAATCTGCTCATCATCTGGTTAGCACCGTTATTTGTGTTTCTTAGTCTCTGGATAGAACCATTCAGTTGCTTTAATTGCTGTGCAATTTTATTTTCAAATAAAAGGGTCCCACCAATACCATAATGAAGATACGTGGAAGTTAAATAGAAACAGTCAGATATGAAATTAGGCTTTGCATCAGTTGTATTCTTTTCAAAATATTTTGCAGCATCAGGTATTGTTGCATTAAATCTTGTTTCATCTGTTATATCGATTAATGATGATTTACCAAAATAGCTAACATCAATCCGGTCAAGTTTTTGGAAAGATTGGTCCAAAAAAGGAGCTGAAAGTCTTACCAATACCATAGCAATATTGGTCATGAAGGCGTTAGATGAAAGCTTCTTGAAATCCGAATGGTCACCTCTTCTTAGATGGTTTTTATTGACAATTGTTGCAAAATAGTTAAGTAGTCCATTTCTTGAAGTTTCTGAGCCTCTTATTATTCTATCAGCAATAAAGAATAACCTATCAAGCAAAACATTATGTTCAGCTTGAAGCGATTGGATAGTGCTGTTTATCTGAACTGTTGAAAGGTCACCTTTGAAGTTTTCCACAGCAACTGATTCTTGTAATGGGGACAATCTGAATATCGGTCCTAGAATGGTTGTTATCTCAAACTTCGAAGGATTTGAATTCGAATCAGCGATCTCAAACCCTTCGATTTCAGTAAACACTGAGGCAATAGCCTTCTCACTCAATAGTAATTGAAAGATATTAAGAATCAAAGGATATTGACGATTATTTAGGTCAAGGTTAAGGATCAACTTTGACAAATTAGGTATGAAAATATTTAAAAAATCAAGTAAAGTACCTTCTTCATTTGATCTGTTTATAATTTGGATCAAGAAATCACTATATGAGTTTTCGTTATTGATTATTTCTTGCAAGAATTTGATGATATCACCATTCAGGAACATATCTGGAATTTGAAAGGCAACTAAACCATAACTTGACGTTAGTCTATCGATCTCATTTAAAATTTCAAGTTTCTGTTCTCTCAGTGGATCTTTCTGTTTCAATAATCTCTTAGCTTGCTGAGTCTTGGTCCATGAATCTTTCAAATAGCGGAATGGGTTTTCATGGCCTACTTCACTAAGTACCTCAATAATCACACGATCAACCAAGTCTTTATTAAATACCGGATCCCGATTTTCTTCAACCAGTTCACTGAAAGTTGATTCAAGAAAGATGATGTTAGGATTCTCATTTTCCAGATTCAGTGTAACATGTAAAATAAACTCAAATTCATTGTTGATCCATGAATCAAGAGAATTTGTGACGGCTTGAACCACTTGCGACTTATTTGGGGCTTTATTTGGGGCATCCACAGGGCTTGGATCAGCTGGTGGAGCCGCCTGTGAAATAGCTAAAGTTGAAGCTGAAGGCGCAAGATTAGATTTTGGCAATGGAGTTCTGTCAGGCTTTGGAGAAGGAGAAGTAGAAGAAGATGAAGCCTGAGAAGTACTGCTTAACTTCGCCAATCTTTTTGCTCTTATATCGTCCATCGTTGCAATAACAACTTGTATATAATGTGTAATAAAAGGCCCCTTTCAAATGTAACGGTTCAGGCTTAAAAGTAGACCGCTAATAAGACTGAAAAATTCGTTGCGTAAAACAAAATCAAGAGCAAAAATCACAGCACAAACAATTTACCTCTTATCCAAAGGCACAACTTAAAGAAACCTTCAATTGTTGAAGATCAACTTCAGATAAAGATTTCAATTAACCTCGCCAAATCAAACACCTCCAGAGAAATTCGCGATCTGTCACGTGAATATCACGAGACTTTGACGTTTTTCGCGTGTGATTTTTGCTTTTTAGCACTTTGAGATTTTTTTGGTGAAAAAAATTGACGACACCCATTGAAAAAGGCAGTGTTGTTCACTTTCTAAGGGTTTTGTGGAAGTTTAACGTTGTGATCTCGTTGTTCTGACCGGATTAGTTGAATTTTTTAGTTCTTACGTTTTTTTTATCTTTGGACTTTTACACCAAGAAATCATGGTATGTTCTCATTATTAAGCTGAGACAGAAATAGGATAATACTAACAGTTAGATCAAGGTTACAGCAACGGACTCAAAGCCAATTGAGCTTGAGAAATACGATTTAGCTTCTGAAAATGAGCAGGCTCAAATCCCTGAAAATGATAACGAGCGCGAGGACAATCAACCAAATTTCTCAATTCCTAATATACCTATTCATCAACCTTTGATAACGCCTGCTTTAAGAACAGCATTATTCAGTGCTAAAGATCGTTTGTTCGTTATTCAATTGGAACAAGATTTGTTGTCTTTTATACAATCAAACATTGATTCCTATTTGTTAAAACCAATGAACTCCTATTATAGATTATTGACTCATCAAACTGCACAATACTATTCTTTAGGCCACACCTTGAACAACGAAGGTAACTCGATTCTAGTTTTCAAGAATTTTGGAGTGGATCTAGCATTACCTGTACCCTTGGCATCCATTCCCTTTCCTGTTGGATCATATCCCATGCTGCCACAACAGGTTCCGTCGATTCAAGGTAGTCCAGGAGTACAATTTCAAAGTTCGTATGGCTTTGTTCAACAAAATGGTTATGGATTCCCATCACTCCCTCTTCAATACCAACCGCATAATGGGCAGTTCCAACCCCCACAAAATAGTGATCACGAACAAGTTTCTTCTACAACCCAGGTGGTGACTCCTGACGAAACAAAGTTCCAGCTGGCACCAAAAGAGTTCAAATTGATGAAAAGAGAAGATGCTATCAAATCTGATTTCGCCATTGAGAGAAGTAAAAATGAAAACACAGACGAAATATCAGACGTAGTGGAAGAATTTGATATCCTAGCACTCGATGGAGACTCTAAAAAGGACCCAGTAGAATTACAATCAGAAAGAGCCTCTAAAGAGTCATTGTACCAACAAGCTAAAGAGAGAATCTTCACCCAAGAAGACGAGGAGGAAGAAGATGACGAAGATGAAGAGGACGACGAATATAATAAAACCAACCGCACACAAAAGAAATATGGCCAATATCATAACGCTCCATCTGCTTATCACCAGTCTCCTCAGATCCCAACCTTTGTGCCTCCCCAACAGCAATTTATTCAACCATTTCCTCCACAACTACAACACCAACAGTCCCCAGTTCTTCCTAATGGCCCGTCATTCCTGACACCTGGTCAATATTACCACTATCGCCCTTCATTCAATGGAGCTCTTCCTGGCCCGTATGGTACGCCGAATCAAGGATTTGTCAACTACAACGATCATCAGCACTATCAGCAAAGAAGGTACTATACCAACGGCTATAACAACGGCTACAAGAAGAATAGAGGTGGATATAGAAATTATCCTAAAAGCTATCACCAGAATCAACAAACGAATGCTCAAGAGACTCAAATATCGGATAATATTAATGACAGTCAAACGGTACCGGATAATGAAAAAATATGAAGATAAAATAGATGCAGTTAATTGAATATTACACTAGAATGTCTTTCAAAAATTGTTTAATTATATTAAATTAACGTTTGTAAGTTTCACAAATTTTATTAAAAGTAGTATCTATATAGGATCATAATAACAAAACGTTTATGTATCCTGATAGCTATTGAAATGATAGTTACAAACAGAAATTCCACACAACACAATATACATATGAATACATACAATAAAAGAGGTTGAGAAGAAAAAATATGTGTTTGAATGATTTGTTGATCATTTGTTTTTAACAATTTCAACACCCCAGTTCAAAGTCAAATGGACGTTCTTATCATCATCGATGAACTTTGACAGGGCCGAATATGTACCTCTAGCTAACAAACCTGAAGGAGCTTCTGTCTCAGGGAGTATCACTTCATAGAATGGTTTCTCCTTAGTACTTGGGGCATAAGAGCCTAGTGGGTCTTCAACTTTATCGACCGTTATACCAGCTTTTTTAATGGCTTGCAAGTATTTGATACCAGTGACTATCTCATGTTGGACTTTGAATTTAATCTTCAATTTGTAAATTGATTTTTCTTTTATTTTGAAATGGTTTTTTGGTAATGCTTCGAGTGTCTTGCTGTCGGTCAAGTCAACAACAATTGGCTCATCTGTATTCGTAATCAAAGACATTTCCAGAATGACCACTTTTCTTTTATCACCAGCTTCAACTGGTAGTGGTTCTCCTCCTAGTAACCCTAAAGATTTCTTCCATTTCTGTAAAGACTCGTCTTCCGCATCTAGTTGAGCGTACTCTTCAACTGTTTTCTTAGCAGCTGGTTTGTAAGTGTCGTTCTCTGGAACGAGGTCATCGGTAGCATTGGAAGACATGTTGAATATAAGAATCAATTGAGTCAGTAACTGGTCCAAATTCGTGTGTTTTTGGTGGAAATGTCCAAATGTTTCATACGGAATGTTTACATTATTTTGGTTACGTGATAATTGAGTAGGGCACTATAACCATTCATTTTCATCGGCTATTTAAAAAAAAGCAAATTGGAACCCTCAATTTAATTTAACCGGGTCCTTATCAATTTATGGGCATCACCGAAAACAATTGAACAACAATTGCAAAGAGAGAATCACATCACATATAAATAATTTATAATTTATAAAACTTTTGGGTTTTCTCATTTGTGTGGAATTTGCTATTGATTAAGGATGTCTTACACTCTGCCACAAATCACTGAGTTATCTCAATTATCACATACTCAGCGAATAGAGTTGTTGAACAACCTGTTTGAACCACATCCAACGGTCATAAACTATCTCTGTCCAATCCTTTTCGCTGATGGTGCTCAATATGTATCATACCTAAAATTTATTGAAACAGCAAGAGAAGCGCTACTCAAACTGGACAAAAATGACAAGCAAACACAAGATATTATCTCGTCACATCCAAGATTAGGCATTCCCAAAGTGAAGCTTAGTGAACACTCAAATAACGAACAAAAGAATTTGCAGACTGATTCTCCAGAAGTTATCGAAAAGTTCAGACAGTTGAACAAGCTATACGAAGCAACTTATCCTGGTTTGAGGTTTGTTGTATTTGTTAATGGTAGATCGAGACCAGAAGTTATCAAGCTTTTCAATGAGCGTATTGAAAGAGGCAATTACAATTTAGAAGTACAAGATGCCTTGAACGCTATGTGTGATATTGCCCTGGATAGAATAAAAAAATTACAGAAGGATCAAATAAAGCTATAATAGATGAAATTTATGATAATTACGGGTGTAAGGTTGACAATGATTTGCATGTTTATAATTGAAATAAGGTGAAAAGCTTCATATGTAAAGACAAACCAGTAAAACACAAAAGGAAAACAATTTGATAACACATAGGAACAAAAAAAGGGGAAACATAGAGAAGTACATCATATCATCAACATATAGGTCATAATTATTAATGATTCTTTACATCACAAGAAATAATCTGGTGTTTTTCTTGTGACAGTTGGCTCACCTGGCCTTATGCTTGGATCATATTGCAGGAATTCCCTCTTGTGTTGTTCATCAACTTCCATAATGGCAGCCTGATTACCACATCTATAACAATAGTTAGGTGCTGAGAATATAGTAACAACGTTTTCTTGATGTGACCAGGAAAACCCTTCCATGACCAACTGGTGAGCTCTTGCAACAAGACTTAAACCATTGGTATGGTTGAATTGTTCACTGATATCTTGACCAAAGGTGAAACCAGCACCCCTTGGACTTATACCCCAACCACCTCTATCATCTGGATCAGACCATAACAAATCACACATTGGGCCTTCATGGGGAACTTCTTGAATTCTATTCAATTGACGAACTTGATCAATAGTTTCAATCATTGGTGATAAACCACCATGTAAGCAGAAAATTTTGTTATCAACCAATGCAGTAATTGGGAAATAATCGAATAAATCAGTGAACAATTTCCAAACGTTAGGAGATCCATATTTTCTTAAACATTCATCATAAAATCCGTAAACTTGGGTAATCTGTCTGGATTCATGATTACCTCTTAAAATGGTTATTCTGCTAGGATATCTAATCTTCATAGCAACCAAATAACTAACAGTCTCAACAGAGTAATAACCTCTATCGACGTAGTCACCCATAAACAGGTAGTTAGTATCTGGACATGGACCCCCAATTTTGAACAGTTCCATAAGATCATGGAATTGACCATGAACATCACCACAAATGGTAACTGGAACGTTAACAGGTTGGACATTTTCTTCGAATTGTAAAACCTCAACAGCCATTTTGCATAATCTCTTGACATTCTCTTCGCTTAAAGGTTGGCATTTACTCAAATGCTCGATCCATTCGTCTAACTGATTGATGCTCTGGGATGACAATTCAGGTAATGGGCCTTGTTTTGGTTCGAAAGGAGGATTCAATGAAAATTCTGCATTAGAATCATTCCCTTCTTCTTCTAAACTTGTATCAAGTTCCAAAGCGTCTTCCATTTGAACGTCAGAGTCTAAATCCATCTTCGCTATGTTATTATGATTATGATTGTTATTAATGTATGAATGCAATTTTTACTTTTGTATTTTTGCCTTTGAAGTTATGAAGAAGGGGTTCAAAATATTAACTGTATCTCAATCAGAACGTGGAAAAACAAAAAAAGACAGAGGAATATGAGGAAATTAGACGTAAAGCTGTCAGGTTCTGTTCAGATCAACTTATTTCACTATGAAGATACTGTCTGATTCCACGCTTTTGTTATGATTTTGTTTCTGATTTCAGCTGTTTTTTCGTTGACAGTCAATTTTTCAAAAGTCTCAACAAAACACAACCGCGATTTTCGCGAATAATTAATAACTGCATTATGTAATCATTACATAATGGATTGAATTCCGAGGGTGATACTCAACCCCGGTAAGATTTTTAGCGAATTTGCATTTGGCAACTAGTTGCTACAGCAACAATTTCCTTTTTATTTTATTTTTTTTTTTTTTTTAACAGTGCGCAAGTTCACTTTGATGAGCACACGGCACTTCTAAGAAGTACCGTACATGTGTCGTTGACTATATACACTATACAGTTGGTACGAGTGGAACACTGGAAACTGAAGATTGAGTTGTATTTTGAATGCAATTTTGAACTGTTCACAGGCCGACACAGTGTTTTTTCTTTCAAAACAAGTGGTAGTGATTGCTGACATGAGTTGACATATGTCTGTAATTTGCAGGAATGAAATTATGTCAAAGTTCTCGATTTCTTTTTACCTCTTCACATCCTTTTGGGTGCTGTTGAAATGTGTGGCTGAGGAATAATGGCATAATTTCCAGTCGTTATTGTCTTCTTAATGATTTGACAACATATATTATGAGATCTTTTCTCAAACACTTTGCGATGAAATAATGATAAAGAAGATTCTGCTGTTATATTTGGTAACTATCAAGATACTCATAGAATATGAGTACACTGAAGAGTGAGGCAAAAGTTTCAGATAATGATCTCGAAGGCCAGTCTTCTCGTGAGGATGATATTGTTGAAACAGTTAACTCGTTGAATCGTTGTCTTTCGCCTAGACAAATCAATCTTATCAGTTTAGCGGGCATTATAGGTACGGGTTTGTTCCTGTCCTCTGCTAAATCTCTGGCAACTGGTGGCCCTTTATCTCTATTGCTAAATTACTCGATAATAGGTTTGCTTGTTTATGAGGTTATGTTGTGTTTAGGTGAGATGAGTGCTCAATATCCAGTATCTGGATCATTTTGTTCATTTGCTAAGAAATTTGGAAGTGAAAGTTTTGGATTTGCTATCCTAATCAATTACTGGTTCAATGATGCTGTCAGTGTGGCTAGTGATCTTACTGCATTACAATTAGTCATGCAGTATTGGACTGACTTTCACTTTTGGGTTGTTGCATTGATTTTCTGGTTTCTTTTGTTAGGACTAAACATATTTCATGTGAAATTCTATGGTGAAACTGAGTATTGGTTAGCTTTACTAAAAGTTATTGCCATCGTTGCTTTTTTCATTGTCAGCATTATTGTGAACGCAGGACATAATACATCTCATGAGTACATTGGATTCAAATATTGGAGCTATAAAGATGCGCCATTTGTTAATGGATTTAAAGGATTCTCATCACTTTTTGTCACAGCAGCTTTTGCATTTGGTGGTACTGAATCAATTACCTTAACCGCAGGTAATGCCAAAAATCCAGTACGCTCAGTTAAAATAGTTACAAAGACAGTGTTCTGGAGAATTATCATCTTTTACATATTCAGTGTGTTCTTTATCGGCATGAATGTTCCATATGATTATCCTAATCTCTCAACTAAATCCGTTGTGACATCTCCATTTACTATAGTGTTTCAGATGGCAGGATCAAAAAGTGCAGGATCTTTCATGAATGCTGTTATTTTGACTTCTGTTATAAGTGCAGGTAATCATGCATTGTATGCTGGTAGTATGCTGGCTTACACTTTAGGCACTGATGGTTATTTCCCTAAATTTTTGACTTGGAAAAACCGTTATCAAACACCATATATTGCAGTTCTCATAACTTGGTTCGTTGGCGGTCTATGTTTTGGTGCCTCTTTTGTAGGAACAGGTACTTTATGGACTTGGTTACAGAATATCGTTGGTGTATCTAATCAATTGGCATGGCTGTGTATTGCCATAAGTTCCATCAGATTCAGACAAGCATTGGAGAAACAAGGACGGACTCATGAACTACAGTTTAAGAACTGGACATATCCATACGGACCTTATTTTGCCATTGTTTTCACTGTGTTCATTTTATTGGTACAGGGCTGGAGTTCATTTGCGCCATGGGATGTCACCAACTTCTTCTCTGTCTACCTTGAGCTTTTTATATTTCCTATAACGTTTATTCTTTGGTGGGTTCTTCATCCAAAAGACCGTTTTGTTAAGCTGGAAGATATCGACTTGGACACCGACAGATACTTCGAGACTGAGGAAGAGCTCGAGTACAACAGACATCTCGATGCAATGAAAGGATTCCCGAAGTTCAAGAGAAAGCTTTATGAGTTTTTTGTATAGTATTAATTTGTATAGTGTTTTTTATTGTTACGAGCCCGTGTATCTAACCTTTCATGTAATCGATATGTTGTCCCACATAAACCAAAAGAACTTGCGATGAGTTCAGTTGAACTAGAGAAGGATAGAGATGAGCCAGTTGCCATCGGGTGCAATACTTCGGCAGATAACGTCAGCTGACCAAGCCCGTCCTAAGAGAGGAGCTCCCTTGAATAAACAATTAAAAGCTGCTGGTTTAATGAAGGCACCAAGAACAAGTGACGCAGGATTAAAAAAAACGCCTAAAACTTACACAAGCCAATATCTGGCCTTGTCAAACTTGAAAAAGCCTGTTGCAAATGAATTAGCTAGCACTTCCCATATCCAGGCTTCCACAAGAACCCAAACTGCTCCTGCATCTAGTATAGCTTTAACTACACCTATAACACAACATCCTGCGAACCCCACAGCAAAGAGGAAGAGATCACATCCAACTACAAGCCCCAAAAGAGTTACGAAGAGCTCTACTAATACACCAGAAGCCATCGAAAATGCTGAAAAATCAGAACTGCTCAAACAGATATCCAGAGATAATGAACCAGATGGTGAAGACAAAAATGAGCTAGAGGTGCTTACCTCGAAAATACCTTTGATTGATATAATATCGGGCAAGAGGATTGCCTATTCGTGCAAATCAGTGAAGTGCTCGCACATTTCTTCTTTTGATTTCAATAGTTTTATGGGGATGTACCCTGATCATAAATCTATATTTGATCAATATGATAAGAATAAGATAAGCCGGTTTGTTGTTCAACCATTTACTGAACCCGAAAACCCAGGGACCTTCCAAGTGAAACAAGTGAAAAAACACGCATATATAACGGCAAGAAGGTTCGCAAAATCTGCTAGGAAATCTTTCACTTTTAAGTGTCCCATATGTTCAGTAATATGTAAACCTCACGATTTGGTCTTTGATGATTTCATTGATACTGTGCTACAATATGTGAAAGAAGAAGTGAGGATGGTCGATATTGATGACAATTGGGTGATTAGACCTGTGCTGGAAAAGGCACCATACGTTGAAATGGAAGTCGTCTCGTTAGATGAGGACTCAAGTGAAGATGAAATCGTTATTAATAAAAGGGTAAAGGTTGTGCAGCTGGATAGCGCAGAAGGATCTGATAGATATGAAGATGATGATCTCATTAATGACAACATTTCATTGAGCTCACTAAGCTCATTCAGCTCTTTGTTTATAAGCGATGGAGATGATCAAAATGAGTTAGACCATACGGGAACTATAGATGATCCTTTAGTTATAGATTGATACTGAGAATGTTCATGATCCTACATTTATATTCAGTAATTAGTTAAAATATATTGCGATCGTTAGGGTTCATTATTGTAACTCAAATAATTTATGCAGCATTTTCAATAGTTTCTTGAGATTTTGATTTCTTTTCTATGATTTCGATATAATTTCCTGGAATGTAACCAGTCTTACCATCTCTCGATCTAACTCTCCACCATTTACTTTCATTACCAGAAGGATCTAATTTTGATAAAATAGCAACAAGGTCACCTTCTTTTAACTCCAACTCTAGCTGTTTATTTTCAGGCACAAACTTGTATAATGCACGCCCAAATTCGATTTTAGAAACATCCAGTGGTGGTGCTGCACCGTTCACTCCTGGTGGGTATTGTTGTCCCGGTGGTAATTCATAATTATTAGGGAATGGAACATTTCTTTGCTTCGCTAAATGGAACACCAGCTTTTTTAAAAGGTAAGGAGTTCCAATGACCATAGCCAAGAATATTAATAGAGGTTTCAAAGATATTCTTCCTACTTTGCGACCACCTTGAGATTCTTTTTGAGCAATTTTTGCTTGCTTAACTTCAAACTTGTTAAACTCATTAACGTCTATCTTTTGCGATTTATCGATCATCTTCAGGCCCGTTATTTTTGCTAATATTTTTTTGAAATATTTTATCAATGTAAATATTCCTAGAAATGACCCAAGAGCATTTTTTAGATGGCCAAACTGTTCAGCAACAGAAATCATTGTGAAAAATGATGAGTGTGTTGCCATATAGGTAGCTTCGAGCATTTGTGCAAATCCACCAAAAGCTCCTATTATACTTTCAATCAGTTGAAATGTAGCTTGTGTGCTTTCAGCAAATCCATTTCCACCTTCACCAGGCTGTCCGCCATATAATCCATTACCATACATACCACCACCATAACCACCGTATCCACCGAGACCACCACCATATCCTCCAAGTCCACCATAACCTCCTAAACCTCCTAAACCACCCATTCCACCATACATACTAGAACCGTATCTAGAATAGCCACTTAGCCCACTCATTCCTCCATAACCACCCATTCCTCCCATACTACTGTATCCAGTGCCTAACCCGGAGGCATAACTAGATGATATATTGTTTGAGCCATAAGGGTCAGTTGAAGATGAGGAATTTTGGAACGAAGTTGGGCGATCAGGCACTGTAGGTTCTGGAGATGATATTGTGGGTAATGATGCTGCAGTTGGAATTTCTGTAGACTGGCCAGATGCCACAGATGATGATGTACCTGGTGCGACTTCCCAGGGTTTTGGCCGTGGAGGAGCAGACGACATCTTAGACACTATAGTAACTTTATATGAGTAGTGATTGCTTTATTAATTTCAGCAAAAAAAGATTTGTCTCTTTAATATTTCAAAGAATCTCAGATGAAGTAGTGAGACTAATAAGTGAGATCAGCGCAGTTAAGATCAAAGATGAAATTCTTTGAAAAGAATCTTTTACTAATTTTAATAACTGCTTGAATAATTAACAACAATTTTCTCTTGTATCAGTTGAAAGAAGTCGCGAACCATTACATAATCACTTAGCTCTTAAGCTTAGACTTCCTGATAAGGAAATGAAAATGCGGGGTGATAGGTATATACCATATACCATATAGGTACAAGAAAATAATAGTGGTAGATAATGTCCATGATATTAAGTGGTTTCAGTATGTATGAAACTATAGTTGAGTTATTAGAGCACATGTAGACAAAAGGCTTCAAAAAAAAAAAAACAAAAACACAAAACGAAGTAAAATGGCACAAATTATATCAAGATATCAATACCTTCCAAGAGACAAAATCCTTTCCTTATCTTAACTTTATCATTCTTACTTTCTGCTAGTCTTCTGATCATCTTCTTCTGTCTGGAAACTGTATTAACTAAAGTTGAGCCTTCAGTCTCCAGTAGCTGATTGTCCGATCTCAGTTGTCTAACAGTTATTAATAATTGTTGGATTATTTCTTCATTATAGGTTCTGATTTCACTATTCTGACCAATCTTTGGTGATGATAGTGCAAACATTGGTTGAGCGTTCAAAGCTGGTGATGAGATAGCAGATAGAGATTGGAACTCTGTTGCTGATTTTGGATCGATTGTCTTTGGAGAGGTTTCTGCTGTCCATGGTTTTGACTCTTCATATGCTGTTTCTAATTCTTTCTCTAGTTCCTCTATTTCTTCTTTCAATCTCGTGATTTCCTTGTCTTTCGTATCAAGTGCATTTTTATGAACGAGCTTTAGTCTGCTAACCTCCTGTGTTAACGCCTCATAGTTTAGCTCTAAAGATTCATTTATTTTCCGTACTTCTTCCAGTTCTTGATTTTTGGATTCTAAGTCTTTAATTGATTCTAATTCATTAGTTGGCTCCAATGATGGTTTGTTCAAAGTAGAATGGGTAGAAGAATATGAAGGGCTTGGAGATATTGGCGAGTAGTTTTTATTCTGTAACTTCTTCAATTCTAATCTAAGAGTTTGATTCTCCAATAACAATGTGTTGTTCATAAACTCAGTCTCTTCAAGCTTAGCAGATTCACCATTATCACGAATCGATCTAAGCTGGGTGTTCTCCATTTCCAATTCCTTGATTCTTTCATTAGTGTACGTCATTAGTTCTTCTTGGTAGTTGTAATTGTATACGTCGTCGTCATTATTGATGGATGTTGGGCTAATATTGTGAAGATCAGGAGTGGAACTTGTCCAATGTCCTTGTGGTAAAAGCCCATGATTGACGGAGAGATTTGTCTCTGAGTACGAGGTATAGGCGTTTTGACCAGACCCTCTTTTGCGGAATGATGATACAGGAGGTGCCAGACCCATTTCACGGTATTGAACAGAATTCAGGTGATTCATTGGATTAGATGCTTGGCTAGACATCGACAGCAGATGTCCAGAATATGATGCTTGTGATTGTGAATGATTAGAGTGTGTGGTGATAGGGCGTTGTTCCGTTGGTCTATGGTTTATTTTATTGAACTCATGAAGCTGCTTCTGGGTCTGTGTCTTGTGGTTTTTCTTGAAGTTTAACACGTTCAGAGAAGTCTTCATCATTCCTTCAGAGCGAATGGTGTTGAATTCCCCAGCTGGTATATTTTTCGAGCTAGTCATTGGGATTAAATTGTGTAGTTGAAATGTTTGGTGCGGTACTTCTGCTTCACAAGTAAGTTAAAGGCTTTAATGAAATCTGTAAGCCAAAAGAGAGAGGGTATGTGAGGAATTGACAGGACGTTAGTGTCGTTAACAGGCAGCCAGTGCACAAAGTGTTAAAACTGTAAGGGTTTCTAAATAGCAGAGATTAAACAAACCGTTTTTTGTGTTTTTTTTTCCCTTTAATTATTTTAGTCTATTTTTTGATTTTAGAGACACGACACGCTCTAAAAAATTTTGTTTACTTTCTTTGAGCCATTGCCAAATTAGGGAAAAATGCTTTAAAAAAAACGCGTCAAAGACATAATTTTTTTTAAGAACAATTCGTCCCTTTTTGGAACACATCGTGGACTCACGACATTTGCGGATATGCGTCTCGGACTCTTGGACTCTTGACTAATGAGCATTAGAACATTAGTGCATTAGTGCATTATGCAATGTACATTAAGCATTTGGCAGCTACATTAAGCATTTGACAGCTACATCAATTCAATATTATGTCGTGTAAATATTAAAGTGTCTAATAGTAATTACTTCGCAACTGCCTTCTGTTCTGTAATTGGGATAGATTCTTTGATTGAATGCGTTGACTGGCTCTATATCGTTGTCTCTTAAGATTGATGGCATTCTCTTGGTCGTCTTCCTTCATAAAGCTGCCATCTATGCTACTGTCTGCCATATCATCTGCTGAATTGGCTTCAACTTCCTCTTCTGAACTGTCCTCTTCTTCTTCCTCGTCATCTTCCTCGTAGTCAACCTCTTCCTCTTTAATGTTATCAGATTCATCATCTCTATCGCCTAAATCTGACTCACTGCTGACACCAATATTATTTGTTTCATCATCCTCCTCATCTAGTAAAATCTTCTTCTTTACCTTAGCAACTTTTGGTTTCTTTTCAAAGGACATTCCTGGATAACAAACATAGTAATCATTAACATTTTGTCTCTCTGTTATTATTTTCTCTCCTTCATCTAAATCCACGCTGGAGAGTTTTGCGGTTTCGATATTTAATTTTCTGATTTCATCTATTGTTGCAACTTCAACAATTCTTGGATCATCAATATCATCTTGCATGAAGTTGCCCAAAATTGAAATCTGTTGTTTCAATGGATCAATCTTTGAGATGATCTCATTTGTGCCATCTTTCACTATGGTTTCCACCATAGAATTACCAACCTGGTTGATACCACATGAAGGGCCAAATATCAATGGCTTCCATAAAAGTTTTCCCGGATCAAGCTTGACATAACCTTTTAATGTCCATCTATCGATAACCCTGTTGATTTTATTCAGATTGATTTTGATCCCGTATAATCCAGTTAACGGGTTTCTTACCAAACCTTCAAGCTGTTCTAAGCCAACTATGACATCTGAAGGGATCATTCCAGTGAACTGAGC
This sequence comes from Wickerhamomyces sp. yHMH617, assembly GCA_030571115.1. Taxonomy (NCBI): domain Eukaryota; kingdom Fungi; phylum Ascomycota; class Saccharomycetes; order Phaffomycetales; family Wickerhamomycetaceae; genus Wickerhamomyces; species Wickerhamomyces sp. yHMH617. The sequence continues at coordinate 370,006 of JAJLXD010000001.1, read as the reverse complement.
TAGTTGTTGAATAGAGATAGAGTTTAAATCATCACCAAACTCTTCACAAAGTTCTTTCAACGTGAAAGATATTTTGATCTTCCAAAAATTTCTATAACTGAGGAGACCCAAATCACTCAATGGCTTTTCTGGGGTACCTTGTTTAAACTCTCTTTTTGACAATAAATAAGAAAAATCCATCAATAGATTACCATACCCTCGTCTTTGATATATAGGTAAAGTTAGAATACAACTAACATTATAGTTGGTTGAGTTCAGTTTCTCCTTGGAGAAATATCCAACGAAATGATGGATCTTTGTAACTGGATCTCTTTCAGTGAGCACATAAAATACAAATGGTTCAACGTCATAGTATAAAGTCTTTGAGTTCAAAAACAATTTAGCTAAGAGGCACAAATTTTGACAGTAGATCACATTCTTACGTCCATCAATTTCAAAGATTGAATTATCACCGTTTCGATAGATCTCGTCACCAGGTGGGTGCGTTGAGTCGCATTTTAGTCTGTGACGGTGTAGAATGTACTTAGAACTCATGTACTTCAGACAGTGCTCACAGATGTAAAGCACACGATTTTGTGAGTACTCTTCTGGGTATGGTGCAGTATACCACGTTTCTATTTCGTAATCTCGAATGTGAATATACTTCACTCTTGAAGTTGTGTGCGATGTCAACGGAGTTGCTCCACTAACATAGGATTGATCTGATATTATCGTATTGTTTCTTAGCCTTTCTGGTTCACTTTTTTTTAGTAGTTTTTTGAAGAGTATTCTATCAGTAATAGTAGGTATACCTTTGTCATTAAGAGCGTCTTTCAAAGACAATGCACCTCTATAAGGTAATTCATCATCGCCATCGTCAATATCATCATCATCGCCGTCATTTCCATCATGAACATTGAAGTCATCTCCCTCGTGATCTTCTATCTCTATATGCTCATCAGGTTTTAGTGGTGAAGGTTCTCTAAATTGGAAGTATTTGCTTCTGTCATATTTGATTGTCAGTTCAAACTTGGCAAAGTTTTTCTGAATGCTAATAAATGGGTTTTTATGAGTATGCAGTATCGATAATTTCTTTGTATTTGTAACAATATTGTTGTTAGACTGGGTGCGTTGACGTCGGCTAGGACTTGGACTTGAAGTTGTGGGGCTTGAAGAGATGCCACCTAACAAGTCCTTCAAGGTAATGTTGTTTATGTAGTCAACTTTCTGACCCCTTCTCCTCAAGCTGCGTGGAGTTGATCCACCATTCAGATCAGAGCCCTCTATATCTTTGAGAGCCTGCTGGTTGACGTGATCATAGTCTTTGTTATCAGGTATGATCAGATTTTTTAGAATAGCCCTTTTCCTTTGGAGCAGCTTCTGTTCTTCGGGCGTTTCCTCCCGCGAGGACGTCTGATCTGAGGACGAAGAGCGGTCCTTCATCAACGAATAGGGCAGCCGCTTGGGAATTGCGCTGTACTTTTCGCTTTTACTTTGGCCTCAAACGCCAAAACTGATTTCCCTTAAAATTTTTTGTTTTGTTTCTATCATACAAAATTTCGCGGGCCAAAAAACATACATACTAAAATTTTATTATACATATTCACATCAATATCAAATTAGCATAGAATAATAGAAAATATTAAAACATTGAACGTTTAATTTGTAAATTATATAAAAGGTCTTCCAGGATAAAACAAATGAAAAAAATAAAATGAAGAGACACATTTTAACAGTAACAAAACTGATGAAAAAAAGAATGTATAGTATTATGATAGTAAATTTTTGTCATAGAATTCATGGATAACATAATAATCATGAGAAAGTTGGACAGAATGCCATAAAGAAAAACCCCTGATTCTCAATATCCACCATCTTAGGTAGCTTAAGCAAATATCAAACCAATCAAACAGCAGCTTTTATTCATGATCTATTCGAGCCCCAAATACTTGAACCATTATCCAGTCCTAAATTCAAAGAGTTCAATCCATCGTTCAACTCTCCGTTATCATTGGTGGTACCATTGGAGTTATTGAAATTATCATGCCATTGCTGTCCTTGGTTGTTGACGGTTTGATCTTGTTGTTGATTTGGGTGATGTATTGGAGGTTGTGCAATTGAAGGAGTTGAAGGCTGCGACGAATGCTGGAACTGTTGGAACTGTCCAAATTGATTGTTCGATTGTTGTGGGAATTGAGGATAGGTTGGTGTATGTTGTTGTTGAGGTGCTTGATTGACCCCGAAACGTGAGAAGGAATCAGCAGCTGGAGTTGGTGGCTGAGAGTTTGGTGTTTGATTCAGAAACCCAGATGATGGTTGATTGTATAAATTGGGAGCAATTCTTGTAGGGGTTGGGTTATTTCTTAGTAATGCAGCAGATGATAAAGCATTGTTTGGTCCCAATGAAAAGTTTGGTGGAATTCTTGAATTAGCGGTATGTTGCTGAGCAGGAGATTGAGGTGGAATTGTAGTTTGTGTTCTGAATCTTTGGGATTGATGTTGAGAAGTCTGTTGTTGGGGTTGTTGAGATTGCTGTTGAGATTGAGGAGACTGTAATGGCAGATTTATGCTGTTGGCTTGAGATGAAAGTAGTGGAATTGCAGAATGAGATTGTGATCTTAGCAATGGTGATGGGTCGTGAATCAAAGCTCTTCTTTTAATCAATATCAAATTATTTTCATGACTTTCTATCAAACCTAAGAATCCGGTCAAAATTGATAAGATTCTCTTGTGGTTTTGGGAAAGCGAATTTGGATACGCAATCTCACTGTGTAACCTGTCTCTATCGTCTCTGAAAAATATCAATTGCGAGTAGTATTCCAATGTTTCAGGATCATTAAAATCAACTTGTTGAGGAGGGATTGGTAAATTGTTAACATAAGGGATTGGTGCATAAAATCTCTCAGTATTTGCTGCAGCAATTTGACCATTGGTATTGGGGTTGTTATTTAAGCTTAAAGGTTGTGCAGGAGGTTGATTCAAACTGGTAGAGCTAGCTAACTTGGTAATACCTGCTGGGGCAGAAGCAACACTAATTAAAGAAGCGAGGGAAGCATTGGATGTCGAACGATGTTGTTCTTCAAGCTGACCTCTTTTCTCTCTCTTTTCACGTTCAATGCGCTCCCTTTCTGCTAATGGTAACATTTTCTTATATTCAACTCTTAATTTTCTACCACCAATTTCACGTCCATTTAATTGAGTAACTACAGCAGTAGTTTCATCAGTTGAGGTGAAATTAGCAAATGCCAACCCTCTGAAAACACCATTATCGAAATGGTAATTGAAAGCATATGGTAACGGTAAGTTAAGTTTAGTCATAACATCTAATAATTGTTCCTTTTTGATAGCAAAAGGTATATTTTTAATAACAATAGCAGTTGGAATTAATTCGTCATCATTATCGTTTAACTCATCATTGATGTCGTCTAGTTCATTGTCATTGGAATCATTATCATTTCTCTTGACGTCATCAGATTTTATGTTCTTTTCAATATCATCATTGGTAGCTGACACAGTAGATTGTGGGGCATTAGTTGGAGAAGCATGTGTAGACTGAGAATCGTAAGTAGCTTGGATTGATTGAGTTGGAGTACGATTCATCGAGAGTTGTTGTTGGTGTTGTTGTTGTTGCTGCTGCTGCAACAAAAAGGTGGAGTTCAAGTTATTACCGTAACTATTCACGAAATTTTGGTTTTCGATCGAGTTAGCAGAGCTTGTAACTTGCTGTTGTTGTTCAATCCACGGTGCCACATTCAAAGAAGGTGATTGTTGTAACCAATTGGTACCGTTTGATCCATTAGCTGATAATGGGGGTTGGACATTCCCTCCTTGGCCTTGAGTTTGTCCGAAATAACGAGACTGAGCCAATCTTGGGTTGCTAGGAGTAGCACCACCATAGGCGGATGAAGCATATCCAGAAGCAGATGACATTGATGAAATGGAGGTGCGTCTTTGATCTTGTCCTTCAAAGTTGTTGGGGGTTGTTGTAAATTGTCTCAAATCCATGGCTGTAAGAATGAATATAAAAAGACAAGTATTAGTGGGGGCTAAGAATGCGCACGATTACCAAGTGTGACAATAATGAGAAATTTTTTTTTTAGCTCTACTTTATTGAGATGGTTCGTTGTCAGTTCAATTGGGGGCAACTGAGGGAATGAATAAAGCACAGATCAGAAGACGAGAATCAGAAGGGAAGATGTTGTTCAAGAAACAGCCAGAGTGATGGAAAGCGCTCGGTGATAAGCAGAATCAACTTCAACTGGTACTTTTAGTTAGCAGAACACAGCTTCTTCTTTGGATTTCTTTTGTTTACTCGAAGAAGTTGAAAAACATTTTTTTCTTTAATTTTTTTTTTACTTAACAAAATTTCTTCTCCAATGAAAACCCGGAAAAAGTAATCGGTTTGGACACTACTACATAAGAGTAAGTTATTATATGTTATGATCCAGTCAAGAGAAGAGATGTGTAGATATTTATTTGATCTATTCATATATTTTAGTGTAAGTTTAACTTAACTAAGCATTCTGTTAATCTTCATAAGTAGTTGGATCCCAGGCAGTGAAGTTCTGGTTGCTGTCTGGTTTATCTAATAGCTTCTGGTCCTCCTCGTCAAGTACAACATGGTCCAGCACGTTGAAGTTGTCTTTGATTCTGGCCACAGTAGATGTTTTGGCTAAAACAATGAATCCTTGATCATATGACCATCTCAATAAGACTTCAGCTGGTGTATATCCATGTTTCTTGGCAATGTGAACCAATTCAGGGTCATTGAACTGCTTGCCTCTTGTCAATGGTGCAAAAGCTTGAAGAAGAATGTTGTGCTCTTTTGCATATTTTTGGATAGCCTTACGTGGTAACCATGGGTGCAGTTCAACTTGATTAACCACTGGTTTGATTGTTAACCCTTCCCAGTTTAATAGTTCCTCTAAGTGGTGATTACCATAGTTCGAGACTCCAATTGATTTGACCTTACCAGATGCAACAGCTTCTTGTAGTGCTTTCCAAGATCCTAATCTTCCCTCTTTGTTGGTCACCGGAGCATGAATCAAAAATAGATCAATGTAATCGATTGATTTAGCTCTTTCTAAAGAGCTTTCAATGGCAGCTTTGGTTAATTCATAACCATGATCATCATGCCAGACTTTAGTAGTGTAAAAGACATCAGATCTTTTTAGCTCAGGGTGGTCTTTCAAATAGGCAGCAATACCCTCGGCAGCTTCTTTTTCGTTATTGTAGAACCTTGCACTATCAAAGTGTCTGTAGCCAACTTTTAAAGCTTCATACACGATATTAGACACGTCTTCGTCTGCTTTATATAACCCAAAACCAGTAACTGGAATTGAAAGTCCATTGTTTAATTTATATGAAGAGTTTTTGGTGAGAGTCATTTCTTTTCTGAGAGAGATACTGTGGATCTTGCAAGAGGAATAATTTGGGTGATATAATTCCTGGGAATCTTTATGTATAAATACCCAAACTGCTAACTGTTCGGACGATTATTAAGTTTTTACCCGAATCAGTATATTTCCGATGATTATTTAACCCTCTCAGAATTCCAAGCACATAGTTTCACTCACATTATGTACTTTTACTCATTTATGTCACATATTGTGGCATAGATTCGTGTCTTCAGTCTTCACTCTTCAGCATGGATCGGATTCAATCATTTCTTATATGTAGCGATCTACAAATCCATTCAATTTTGGACCCTAGAGACTAGGCCAGGCTATTTATTAGGCTATATTGGGAATATTGACGTTGACGACTATTGCAAGTGTATCATTATTTAAGCTACTGTTGCAAAGATATATAGGTTATAAACAGATCATGATAAATGGGCTGATGATAGAGCCAGCAACGTACGGGAAGTGTTGCAGTTCATAATCATATATAGATGATACACATTTACATTATGCCAAATCAAACTATATATTTTGTAAATATTTATATTAACGAAGGCAAATCATGAAAATCTTAAGCGATAACTGTTGGGTCCCAGGCAAAGACTTCATAGCTGTCACCTTTGTCTAAAATTTTAGCATCTTCTGCGTCTAATTTAACATGGTCCAAAACATCGTAGTTTTGTTTGATTCTTGATTCGGTGACAGTTTTAGCAATTGGAATGAAACCTTGATCATAAGACCATCTCAATAAAACTTCAGCTGGGGTGTATCCATGTTTCTTAGCAATTTGTGCTACTTCTGGATCATCCAATTTCTTACCTTGAGTCAAAGGTGAGTAAGCTTCTAATAACAAATCATGTTCTTTGGCGTATTTTTGTAAGTCCTTACGTGGTAACCATGGATGTAATTCAACTTGGTTAACAACTGGTTTGATTTTGTAACCTTCCCAAGCGAACAATTCGTCCAAATGTTTAACACCATAATTGGAAACACCAATAGACTTAGTCCAACCTGCTGCAACAGCATCTTGTAACAAACCATACACATGTAATCTTGTTTCTTTGTTTGGGTAAGGGGAGTGGTTCAAGAACAAATCAATATATTCAATTTCATCTTTAACAATGTCATATGATTTCTTGATAAGTGCAGCTAGTTCTTCGTAAGGAGTTGGTTGCAAGACATTGATCTTTGTGGTATAGAAGATATCTGATCTTTTGACTTCTGGGAATTCTTTCAAGAATTTTGAGATACCGTAAGCAACTTCTTTTTCATTGTGATAGTAAATTGCGGAATCAATGTGTCTGTAACCAGTCTTCAAAGCTTCGTAGACTAACTTGGTGGTAACATCTGGTGGGGTTTGATAGACACCGAATGCAGTGATTGGGATTTGTTTCCCATCGTTTAAAGTATATTTTGAATCTTTTGTAAGAGTTGACATTGTTCTGTAGCTGATGATATTTGAGTTTTTGTTGCTGTTTAAGATAAGTTTTGGCAAACCATAAAGTTGGGATATCCTGCTCAATTTATATGAAATATTGGTTAAATATTTCATCATCTAGTTTCTGAATTAACAAAGTGAATAACAAGTTATCACCCACAGATATTTGTAAGCACGCAAGTCTGATGTTCACATTGCATAACCTCATAAGGTTATTCGGTGATAATGTTGTGTAATATTGCCTTTTTTGTGCTAATATGAATTCGTACATTTATCTCCCTTAATTCCCACGCACCGCGCTTTGAGATTTGAAACGCCTATTATCATAAAAACAAAGCGGTTTTAAAGGATAACATAACGCAAGATGATTACTCATGAAGATGGCTAAGTTTCATTACATGATACCAATACCTATTATAGGGCTATATAATTAATAATCAATGGTTTGTCAATATCCGATCCGTAATATGATGGTCAATTATTACCTTGCCAGTGAAATCAGTGGTTAAAATTAGAGTCTTGAATTAAGTAGGGTTGTTATATTATATAGTCACCGGGTAACATTCAGACGTAATATGGCAAATTAATGTTTCAGGAGCTCACGTGCTTTTGTTAAACCCAACATGTTAATCCAAATATGGTGGAGCTCAACAAAGTGATACTCCACTTTCCTAATTCAACTCTGCAAAGTGTCAATTTAAGTTGAAATGACAGTTGAGACGTTGAATATACTTTCAATCCGATTGTCCTTTAGAACTGTAGTTACACTTGACAGTCCACTCTACAATTTGAATTCAATTCTAAATCTACATAACCTACAGGCTTACAGCTTACATTCTACAGCTTACAGCCTACGCCTACAGCTATGAACTGTCAACTGTCCTAGACAATCACGTTCATAAATATACAATCCACTCCCACTTTCGCGGTAAACAACAGAGTGATGGCTGTAAGTGTACTGTTGTCTGCAACTGTATACTTATAGTCTATACCGCATAGACCACAGTACTATATAGCACTATACTACGGAGTACTGAGTAGTGTCTACTTGTTTCTATAGTCTATAGTAAGAAAACAAGGATGCGGCTGTGTTAACGCGGAACTTCTTGCCTCTTGGGAATGGGGAGTGTGGGACTAGGCAATTATCTCATTGACTCTCTCAGCCTGGTCTGACACGTTTGAGGAGTGAGGGCTACTCCAGCTCCGAGAGGCCGAGACCCGAGAGCAGCTTTCAAATAATTTTGGTACCGCGAAAAAGAGAATTCGCGAAAAGAGTAACTTTGCTTGGAGGGATTTTAGTGAAGATCATACAAACTGATTATGTTAGAGAAGGGAGGGTACTCGGCTACATGGACCAGTGTCCCACTCTTTGAATCTTTGAGTACTGGAGTTAGGAGATGATATCACTGATTTGATGAGCCTTGTGGTCTAAACCCCTGTTCCCCATTTTACGTCAACTTACACGCATCTAGTAGGTAGACGTCTACTAATTCTAGTATCGCTTTAATAATGTTAGTGAGTGTCATTCCCTTGGTATTCAAATTTTTAGTCAAAGCAATTCGGTTTTAAGCTCACTATGATGAATGATGATTTTTTGCAGTTTCAAATTTGTATAATTGTACATTGCTTTGAAGATGGGTATCTGCAGGTATTGTCTGGGGGTGGGAATGCGTTGTAGTCTGGACAGCTAGTTGCATTGCATTAACTAATTATTAGTTTGAAGGTGTTGATAGTGAATGAAGCGGCCTATGAGAGCGAGAGATAGGAAGAAGGTGAAATCGCGTATATACGACACACGGCTGATACTCAATTTGTAGACTTTGTAGCTTCAACTAAGCTTGTTAACTGTAGAAGGTCCTAGTGTACCTACTCTTAGTAACTGTTTTTTTTTACAATTCTAGTGGACTCCTAAAATCCAGGTGGCCGTAAATAAAATGCTGGGCTTTCGGAGATTTGTGCTAGTGTTCGCGGTGATGTTTAAATTACAAGAGGACATTAACTTGACGGCAACGGAATACAAACATGTTTCACAGATTCAATGGTTCAGTCAGGTAACTTGTGAGTAAGTATGATTTAGTGATCAACTGTGATCAGAAGACTGAATAGTGGACACTCGTTAGTCTTTACAGGTGCAGTCGCCGTAGTATATCAACGGAATATGGCTAATGTGTTCAATATTCAGTTAGCTTCAACGGAATTAGGCCTCTACTAAAAAACAGAGTAATTAATTACGGAGTTATGATGCTTATTTTAAATATGAGTTCAAAACATCTATAGAGAGCAGGGAAGTACGCACAAAAGGCAGCTTGTATATGGTAATGAGGCAAATGTACCCCTTATATTATCCTCAAGCGAGATCAATCTGGAATTCCTAGTTTTGTAAAGCCTTTTGAAATTGGCTGTACGGTATGTCATTCGATAGTTTTATGCAAGTCGAAAGTCCGAACTGTTTACTCCAGAAAAAGTTTAGCATGAATATCAGAAAAATCGGACAGCTAGAAAATTACCTGCTTTATATAAGTGCCCCAGGTTTTCCAGCAGTTTCAAATTCTGACTCCCACTTTTAGTCATTTGACATTGCACTACCATGGAGCCCGTCAATACGCCCACTTCAGTTGCAGACTCACCAATTGGTCAAGAGTCTTTCAAAAACCCTCATGATAAAAAAGGCCGTTCTACATCCTGTCTGCTGTGCCAGAAAAGGAAGCAGAAATGTGATCATAGACTTCCTTCATGCACAACATGTATCAAAGCTGGTGTCAAGTGTGTACAGCCTGCCAAATATGCTGTGAAGGCACCAGAGAAAGATCAATATACCATTATGCTTGAGAAGAAAGTAAAGTTTCTCGAGAAAATACTTGATGCTAACAACATTATGATTGACCAACAAGGAAATCCAAATGTCAAGAAGAATTTTAAATACAAAAAACTATCTCCATTCTTGCCAGTTGATAAAAGCGCCCCTTCTTCTAATCAGATACATCAACTTATGAGCGACAATAACATACCTTCTGATAGAAAGCTGCCTAGAATATTAAATCAGGTGGACCTTTCACAAAACATACAGCAAAATATTCCAAGTTATCTATCGCTGGACGGTATTGATTATTCTAGTTCCATATTTGCTAAATATAATCTTAAAGATTACTTGAATTTGGACCCTATCTTCGATGTTGATGAAAGTACCTCAAGAGCATTTTTGGATATTCATTTTACCAGATTGCAGTTCAAGTATCCTTTGTTTGATGAAGATGAAATTTATGAATTCCATAATGCCTATGTTACCAACAATTTATCTGGATATATGAATGATTCTGATCAGTTCCATTATAACTGCAGTCGAATGTGGATGCTATTTGCTATTAGCTCATGTCTTCATATGTCCACTGGGAGATACAAAGGCCCTCCACCTTCTAGATATTTCTGTACAGCCATGAGACACATCACAAAGGTTAAACAGCTCAATGGATTAAAGAAAATTGAAATACTAGCGTTGACAGTCTTATATTTGGTCAGAACAGATAGAGACTCTGTATGCCTTTATGAGATCATCAAAGACGCAGTGGAACTATGCGTCTCCTTAAACTTGCACAAATCTCAAACATATTGGACATTGTTGCCTAAAGAAAGAATGAAACATATAAGAATATGGTGGTGTGTCTATCTCTTGGAGAGAATGATAACAATAGCCGTTGGTAAACCATATAGTTTGAGCGAGTGCCTCGTTGACCCTGACTTACCGTTATTTGAGTATCACGAGTCAAAGTCTGTCTTGAGGGATAATCAACCTGGCAGACATCCAAATAATGTCAACTTCATCAATCAGTCTATCAAGTTGAGAAGAATAGAGTCAAGGTTTGTGGAAAATTTGAATATCACATCATCAATAGACCAACAGCAAAGTGTATCAGTAAAACAGTTGCCAAAAGTTGAGAAATTCTTCCAGGAATTAGAGATTTGGAGAGGTAATTGTCAAGTATTCAATAATGCTATTGAGAATGAAACACTAAGACTTTATTACTACAAATCCGTCCGTCTTTTAATCCAGCCATTCTTAGAATTAATGGATCCAATGGACAAACTATTCAGGGAATGTCAAGCAGCTGCGGGGAACATTTGTCAATTGTTCAAAGCCTTCCATGAAAGAACTGTCTTCGGCCATTCCACTACAGCGATCCATACCGTTTTTGTTGCAGGTGTTACGGTGATTTATTGTCTATGGGTGGCCAGAAATAAGGATGATTTGAAGAGGAAACAATTAGGTGATGTCTCTAAACATACCAGACCGGCTGTTTCAGAAAGCTTATTTAATGGATTGAATGATTTGAGAGCTTGTTCAATATGCCTTTACGTTATGACTGAACGTTCTAAATTTGGATTGATTTTTAGGGAAACCTTTGACCAATTGATGAATGCCACTATTGGGAACTTAATTGAAAGATGTGGACCTGATTCTTCTGAAATTATCTATAATGATGAACCAGGCATGCCACCAGCTATAGTCCGTAAATACAACTCTTACAAATCAAGTGGGTTGATCGTTAATGATAATTTGACCAAGACTGATGAAGAGAAGTTTGAACAAGCTGAGAGAAGAAGAAGACAAGGCCAATTACAGAAGAATTCAGTTCCAAAGAGCTTAAGCCATCTTTTGATCAACTCTGCTCCCACTTTACCTGAAGAGAATGATCAAAAAAGGGATTTCATCAACCACGAACATCCAAATAAAAAACACAAACTTTCCATATCTTCTGCTTCCTCTGTCCCAGTCCATGCTGCGACTCCATTGTCAGGAGACAACATGATTCCTCACGGTGAGGTAAGTTTGAACTCTTTTCAATATCCCATGTCAAACTACGTTACCTCAACAGCTTCTCTGTCATCAAATTCATCTGTCAGATCTAGTGTGAATTCGAGTACATCTTCCATGACATCAGCTACAACACCATCGTCCTCATCACCACATGCTCAAACATCCTCGTCCAGTAACAAGTCTGGTTCAGCGATAAATACACCAATTTCCAATGAGTTCACGATCTTCAACGGGCGTACTAATAAGATGATCAACAACATCTCTACGTGGACTGGCGAGAGTGGGGGTACACCAATAACTAGTTCGCTCTTTGATCACTCGTCCTACCTGAGTAACAATAAAAGTGGTTTGAACAGCTTAAATGCATTAAGCGGATTGAATGGATTGAACGGACCGGGAGCTTTGGGAAACAGTGTGAGTGCTGTGGCTAATAACGTGAATAGTAACGGGCATGGTACTAATGGTGAGAATCTTCTTTGGAATGTTCCAGTTGAGGAGTTCTGGGCTAGTAATGATAATTTAGGGTTTTGATGGCACAATGGCTGAATTAGAATCCAAACTTATTGGAAAAATGAAGCAAACAATCACAAGAACGGTTAGGAATATGATTTTAATGAATGATTTAATGACTTTGTTTTTACTGTTTTTACAAGATCTATCATGATTGGTGAGGGTAGTAAGTATGTTTGATAAAGACGTAAAGAGTAATTTTCGCGATCAAGAACTTGATGCCCAAAGTGTAATTACTAGTTGTAGTTGGACAACAGTTTGTGTTTCATAAAAAAGAGACACGGACAGTAATTGAAGGAAAAGATACAAGTGCTACAGATTTTACTATCTGGACAATATTGGACTGATTTTAAAGATGATTTCGCGATCTATTGCTCGTTCAGTGATAAGAACTAACAGTTACAAACACTTCATTATAAGAAAGAACTTACTTTCAACCTCATCTTCCCGCTCCCAAATCGACCAGAAGAGCAACTTAGAGAGCTCTACGGACTACTATGGCCAAACAACAAATTTTCCTGACCCTATAATACACCCAATAAAGGATAATTCAGAACTAAGTAGCGAACATACTGACGGCGATTCTATTCATGAGGGCAATAAGAATACCAACAATAATATAATTATTGTCAACCAGGATGGTACTGTTAACTCTTCTTTACCCGCAGAAAACCATCATTATCTTGACACGATGCAGCTCTATAACGACCTTATAGCCCTTGATTTCACACCAGAACAATCTGATTTAATTTTATCTTTGCTAAAACAAAACCTCACAACGTCCTTGGACAGGCTACAGTCTAAAATCCTAACAACAATTGAATTGGAAAACGAATCGTATTTATTTGAAGCTGCCCAATCTGAATTAACAGTCGAGATCAAGACCTCTAGGGAGTTATCATTGAGGCAGCTAGAGAATGAAAAATTTCTATTGGAAATCCTATTGAACGAGGAGCAAGACTTGCTAAACAAACAACTGATCATGAGTAAGAATGACTCCCAAGTCGTGATAAATGATCAAATATCGGAGAACACGTTACTTCAGAAGAAGATCAAGAAGAAAATTCAAGATCTGAACAGCAGAATATCTACAGAAATCAATGGTGATATCAAATCTGAAATTGAGGGACTAAGATGGCATACTACAAGAAGTGGGTTGATGGCAGTTTTGGTGTTGGTTTTCAGTGTCATGGGGGGAGTTTCAATTAGTAAAAGGATAAATAGGGAAGGTAATAACGTCCCTCAAGTGATTTTAACCACTGTTGAACCTGAACATGACGATGAGGATGATGAATCAAATGAGAATGAAAAGAGAATCACGGACGATAATAGACTAAGAGAAAAAAAAGATCTTTTAAAAGATGTTTTACAGAAATGAAAGATTGAATAAAAGCAATTCTTGGATCATAATAAAAACGCTGGTGGCATATACGGGCATCTTAAAGCAACTCAAATTAATCATAGCTTATGGCTGATTCTCTTTGCTGCAATTTTTCTAAATTTATCTTGAGGTTTATGTTCTAACCATTTATATAAACCACCGATAATTTCTTGGGCATTTATGGCTTGTAATTCTTTCAGATAACTACTTTTCAAGATTCTCTTTATATCTCTGATACTTCCTGGTTCTAAATCTTTGACTTTGCCCCAGAATTCTTCCAATACCAGATCATTAAACTTCTCCACGTCTTTTAGATTATAAATCTTATTCACCAAGCCTAGTTCGTATAACCTGTTGGCTTTGATAGGACTAGATAACAATAGGGCTTCATTAGCGGTGCTTAGTCCTAATCTTTGAACCAATGTATAGGCAGCAGCACCTTCACTAACCAATCCCAAGTTAGCAAAAGGTGTCAACAAGAAGACATCCTCATTGATGGCATATATGAAATCACTTAGTAAGACTAAAGCAGAGCTCAAACCGACAACTGGTCCATTCAAAGCAGTGACCAATATCTTTTCATGGTCATGGAAAATTGTTGTTAGATATGCGTTTCGAGCCGTGAATTTTGATAACCAATATGAAGTTTCCTTCACCTTATCGACATCCTCAGTGTCTGAAGGGTCATCGTTGGTTAGCTTAATATCCTTCACGTTGGCACCGGCACTGAAGTAACGGCCAGTTGACTTGATAAACGTCACAACGGTATCTGGCTCATTATTGGCCCTCTCAACGAGCTTTCCTAGCAACAAATACTGATCATTATCCAATGCGTTCAAGCCTTTGGCAAGAGTTAGCGTGATTATGGTGATTTTGCCTCTGACTTCATAAGTAATACCCTTGACCATCTTAAACTTGAGTTTCTGTGTTGATAAAAGAAGCTAATTGAGTATAAATTGAGCCAAACTGTCATTATTTAAACTATGTTTAATGTGGAGAAAACATATACTAAAAAGTTATTAGCCGCGGCTCTTTCTCAAAAGTGACGTGTCCGGGTAACATTATACCTTAGTTTGTGAATTTTTGGCCCACATTATGTAACTAATAACTACTGTATTGAGGGTATGATAGTACTCTAGTACTACATGTTTATGTGAAGTCTCTCAAGCAGATATTTGTGGGAATAATAAGTACATTACAATGCAAGGGAAGAGACCCATAGAGATAAATAAGAAACCTAAGCAGAAACGACAAGCGAAAGAGGTGCCTCGTCTGACGCCCATAAGCTCTTCTACTGTTGCATTGTCAAGTTTCAAATTTGATTCAAATCTTTTGAAAAGTATCAAACATCTAATCGATACACAATGGGACGCAATCACTATGCTGAACCCAGATTTTCAAGAGTACTTGCTGAAATATAGAAGATTGATACCTAGGCTTGTTCTCAAAACACAATTATACTCGGTACATTTGAACGAGAACACATTCATTGATCAAGAGGTTGTCAAATTGGTTAGGAATGGAAGTTTGACCGTTATAAGAAATGAGAACCCTGAGATCAAAGGTGATCTTCTTATCTTAAAGCATGATTACCTGGAGAAGATGGATGAATCTATCCAAGGAATTGTAGATGATGATAAATTTAGAGAATTTTTGCCAGTTATTCATAAATTCAAAGAATATGTAACAGAGAATCAGTTTAGTGTCATCGAGAGGGAAGAACTATACAAGAAAGGGTATACGTCTGAGGATCTGGATCGACTAATCAGACTAGGATTTCTGAAGCTCATGATAGCCACTCAGAACTCGTTAGCTCTGTCAGTACCGAACTATGGGTTCATAGTTAACCTCATAAAAATTTCACGACTTTTCATAATGAGACATCTGAACAATAGCAAGTGGAAAGAGCTCAGATTGAGTGAATTGAAAGAGAAATGGAACAAACACAAACTTCGGTATAAAGACTTCAAAGGACTGACAATAAACTGGACACTGCATTATCTCATAGGAGCAGGCCAAATAGAGTTGTTTGAAACGACTGATTCTATTAAATGTTTGAAGATGGTTAAATGAATTGGGAATATAACGTAAAGCCACAATTGTAGATCTCCGAGGAGTCACTAAGAAATAAGAATACAAAAAGGGTCGCAATTCCTTGCAGAAACAGACACGTCCGACTCTCATATCTCAATTCAAAGAACACAATTGTCAAGTAAAAGAACAAGTAATGTCAGACGTTGGTAAAGACTCAAGATACACATTGAACAACGGCCAAACAATTCCAGTTTCGGGTTTCGGGTTGTATCAAACACCAGCCGATGTCACTGTTAAACTGACCTACGAGGCATTGAAAACAGGTTATAGACACATTGATTCAGCAAGAGTCTACGGTAATGAGAAAGAAGGTGCTCAGGGTATTGCAGAGTTCTTGAAAGATCACCCAGAGGTTCCAAGATCTGAGGTTTTCTATACCACCAAAATTTGGAATGATGAACATGGTTATGAAGAGACCACAAAAGCTATCCAAAATTCTCTGGAAAACACCAAGGATATCGAGTACATTGACTTGATTCTCGTTCATTCTCCAATCTCTAATAAAGAGAAAAGATTGGGTACCTGGAAAGCTTTACAAGAAGCTGTTGATGGTGGTAGAGTCAAATCAATTGGTGTTTCCAACTTCGGTATCAAACATTTGGACGAATTGTTCTCTTGGAAAGATTTCAGAATCAAGCCAGTTGTTAACCAATTGGAATTGCACCCATGGTTGCCACGTAAGGATATACAAAAATATGCTAAAGAACACGATTTCTTGTTAGAGGCTTACTCACCTTTAACTCAAGGTAAGAAGTTGGATGACCCAGAACTAGCACAAATTGCTAAGAAACATGGATACACCCCAGCTGAAGTTTTATTGAGATGGTCTTATGATCAAGGTTTCATTCCATTAGCTAAAACTGTGACTGAATCTAGAATCAAACAAAACTATGAAGTTTTAGATCATGTTAAATTAGACGAAGAAGACGCCAAGCAATTGAATAAAGGTGATATATATGAAGTGTTAACCTGGGATCCAACTGTGTATGAGGATCCTGTTGAAAACTGATTGTTTATATAATATACAATTTTTTTTTTTTGGTATTTACAATTTTTTATGAATTTACGAATGTATTAAAAGGTATGTACTTATTTTTCTAAGCTCTCTTGATTTGCTTGTTTCTGGCTCTACGTTCTCTCTTTTCTTTTTGCTTCTTGTCCAATTTAGCTTGAGCTTCTGGGCTTAGCTTTTCCAATTCTCTTCTGGCTTGTCTCTCAGCCTCCAATTTGGCTTCTTTCAATTCTTCATTCTTTTCCTCTTGAATGGCCTTTTGGATCTTTGTTAATTCAGCAGCTCTAACGTTGTTTAGTTTTTTCAATTGGTCAGGTTTTAATTGGTATTTAGCTAATTGGTCGTTCAATCTGATTAATTGATCTATCAAGTCTCTAGCTAAAGCCAATGAAGCAGAATCAGTTTTCAAGTACAATCTCAAGACAATTTCTGGAGAAGATTGTAATTCCTTTTCAGTAGTTGGTTTTTCAGCTGGTAAGTCGGTGACTGTTAAGAACTTGACAATGGATGTTGATCTTGAAAGGACAGAAAGTAATTCAGCATCAGGGAATTGTTGGTTGAAATCAGTGGATTCACTCATAAAGACGTAGTTTGCTGGTAACTTGTCAGATTCAGAGGTTTTGGTCAATGACAAAAAGTAGTTTTCTTCTCTGAATTTGTTCATACCTTCCTTATTAACAATGGCAAAAATGAAGTTACCAATTTTAGAATCTGGACCTGGTTTGATGATGATATCAACAATTTCTTCAGGTGCAGAGATACTTTCGAAGAAGAAGCTGAACACGGATTCAAAGAGGTAGAACAGGTAGTTTTGTCTTGAGATCAGGTTGAACTTCAAAGTCAAACCACTGATAAGAACTCTACCGGTGGCATAACTGGTGTAGATAGTTGGTGAGTCCTTGATGTATAGCTCGTCCTTCTTGGTACCAACTTGGTAGAAGTTCTCATCCAACACTGGTTTCACAGCGTTAATGAACTTCTCGACAATCTTCTTGTTGGCAACAGCTCCAATGGTGAACAATACGGACAACACTACAATAAGGCCCAACCCGACAAGCTCTAAGTGCCAGTCATACAACTTGATACGGCCCCAAATACCTAAAGCGACCAGATCCTCATATGGAGTGGTGTAGTAGTGGGATTGTCTATCGATGGGGTGTTGTTAGTATAACTCTTATCTAAGACGTGGAAATAACCACGACATCAGTGGACACTTACAACTTGTTGATATAGTTAATAAACTGCGAAGATAAACTCATCTCAAATTAAGTTCAGTAAGACTCGACAGTTCTTCCAACTTCTTAAATAGATGGCAAACAGCGGGACAACTTTTGAACTTCTCGACACTCTTCAAATTATTGGCGCATCGACAATCGACAACAATTTTCCCGCGAATTTAGAACTGTGGTGGACATTTGAAAAAGGGTAGCTGTCGGGCATTTTCACGTGATCAAAATGACCTAAAGAATCAAGATTTTACAGTTTAAAAGGTTTAAAGTTTTATTTAACGCTATTGTTCTGTTTATTATTATTAAATATGGTATTTATATGGTTTAGCATAGAAAAGAGTCCGATTGGGATAGGATTGGAGATTGGAAATTGGAATTTGGAAATTGGAAATTGGGAAACACATAGAGAATTATACTATGTCTGTGGTTTGAACGTGTTCACGAAGTTGGAAAGAGCAGCTTAAAAAAGAATTATTTATCAATTGATTAGTTTGGAGAACAATAGCAAGTAGTAGCATCTATGAGTTGAATAGACAGCTGGAGATCTTATGGATGAGTCACAGATCCCTTTAAGCGATGGTACAAGTGATCCAACCACCGAACAAGATGATGTTGTCAGCATTTTCAGAGTTTTCCTTTGGAGCAGCAGAAGCAGAAGAAGTAGCGATAGTAGTTGGTTGCATTGTTAATTAATTTAGTTGTTTGTTGATGATTGATAGAAAAAGTGGAATTGATTTCAACTGAAGATTGATGTCCTTTTATACTTTTTTTGAGACTGAGGGATGGTTGCATAAGACATTGTTCTTACAGAATTCAATCAATGCTTTGTTACCATTGTCTCTTCCATTTTAGGCTATTTTCAATGAATTGAAACCCCAAAGTCGTTTTGTCATATGTATGTGATTATTACCTTTTTTGGAGATCACAATGGAATTCGCCTAATGATAATCATCATTCAATCATGTAAAAAAAATATTTCACACAAAAGATGTTGCTTCAACCTGCATTTCTAGCTGGTATCAACAAAATGTCACTGAATATAGTTAACACCGTACATTATACTAATACGATATCTTGATTCAAGAACGATCTCATACATCATATATAGTGCCTAAAATTTGAGGCTCTGTTATACTCACTAATCCTATTGTTCAGCTCCAACAGAGAACATCAGGTCTATTATGAAACTGGAGCTTATTACAGTGGTATAGTTTTAGCTATTGAAGTTATCAGACTATATTGTTTTGGGGCTCTAAACAGTGGTCAACTCTAATCTTCTATAACCACCACATGCTCTGCATTCTTCTTGATGTTCAAGCATCAATTCTTGAGCTTTGATTGGGTCTTCAACCTCAGCAGGTTCTGGCCATGATAGGTACTCATTTGAGTAGTTTGGTTTATAGTCTTGTGGTAAAATTTCCAAACGTTTACCATATGCTGTAACCTTTTTCCAATCACGATGAACATTGTAAAGTGATTCTGAGAAATATGCAAATGATCTTTGGAACTTCTTCATGTTCAATTGGTTTGCTAAAGCTGGTTTGAAGTCAATGTATTCCTTCCATGCATGTTCAGGATTTGCTAAAATGTAATCAGTGGATTTTTTAATTGCTTTCAAGAATTTTCTAACTTTGTCTGGGTTTGCAGCTAAGAATTTATCATTACAGATGTACAAGATGGTACAGAAACAACAACAGCCCAACTCTGCTAACTTGTCAATTCTTAACATTTTAGCATCACTAATTGGCCTTCCTTGTTGTTTCAAGTATTCTTCCAACTCAACTTGTTGGATACATTCGATACCAATACCAGCGTCGATCTTGCCCTCAATGATATATTTGGCAACGTTCATACCACATCTAACAGCTGTGTAATCGTCTGGAGTCATACCGTAATGTTTTGTCAATTCGTCGATTTGAATCTTTCCAAATTCACCAACATACCCAATTCTTTTTCCTCTCAATGATGTGAAATCAGAAGTGATACCAGATCCCTCAAGGTATAAAACACCAGTGAATGGCTCATCTAATAATGATGCAACTGAAGTGACAGGGAAACCTCTTGCCTTTGCGGCTAAGGTGTGAACCATGGCTTTTAAACCCATGTCAACTTTTCCTGAGCCTATTAACTCAGTGACATCTGAAGGGTTAGATGGTTCCAGAATTGACACATCAACGCCTTGCTCTTTGAAATAACCTTTTAATTGAGCAATGTAGATTGGGATATGATAAGCTGTTGCTTCCCAGTTTAATAAAAATGTGATCTTTTCAGTGGACATTTCGCTACTTTACTGTTTTATAGTGAAGTGAAAGTTATCTCAGACTATGTGTGGTTTATATACTTTCACCTTCCTTGCCATCCCGTTCATTGATTTAACATCAGGCAATCTGAGAAACTCCGATGGTTAATTGGTCTATACCCTTCTAGCGGAATATTATCTCCTATGGGGCTCTAATGGAATAAGCTATAACTTTTTATAGTCGATGGAACTGTTTCTCCGATGAATTCGTGATTAGATTATGTTTGCTAAGCGCATGCTTGATAAAAAGGGTCAGATCAAGCCCATAAGACATATTTTTGAAGAATATGCGCAAAGAGATTTATGTCATAATTGGGGGGCCAAGTGCCAACTAAATAATATTAATTCTTACACCTGAATGGTATGGCTAGTGATGAAGAAATTTGATAGACCCTATATAAAACATTAACGACCGAATAAACCGAAAAATCCCTTCTTCTTATTCGAAGAATCATCATCAACGGCAGAATGAGCTGCTTTTCCAGTGTTTGATTTAGATTGTTCGAAATATCTTTCGCCCTCGTTATCATCTTTTACATAACTGACATAATTGAATGCAACGTCAAATAGTACCGGTTTCACAGGCACACTTTGTAACTCTAGATCGATAATTTTGTTGAAGTCTTTAGAATATTTGTTCAAATCATGAACAACATTTCTATCAGCAGGAATTTCAGATTCTAGCTGTGCTAGAACATGTGAGCTCTTCAATAAATCTTTTGAATTACTTAGGAGTCTAGTGATATCATCATTCGATATGAAAGAGAATTCATCAGCATCTAATTTCAATGATTCTAACGAATTAACAATTTTAGATGTTAACAATAAGGCTTTTGGATATTCTCTGTTGTTGAAGTAATACAAGCTCAAAATTCTCAATTTCAAACTAGAATAATAGGTCGAAATTGTTTGCAAGTTTGTCAACAGCTCATCATCTGAATAAACACCAGGTAATTCAGAAGCTTCTTTCAAAGTGATAACAATGGCGTCTAACAATCTCAAGGACTCCTTCTTATTATCACTTAAGAGTGTTTGATCTCTTGTGACTCTTGTTATCAACAAGTTATAGTTAATGTATGCCAATAAGATTTGATCATCTTGATCATCATCGTCATTACCCAAGTCATTAGATCTGGCAATGAAGGCATTATGATTCTCCAATAAATCTTGCCATAGACTTAATGCTAAGTCAAACGATTCTAAAGATACGAGCTCAGTTTTCGAAACTTTTGAGAGTAATCTGGATGTTGTATCGTCCTTAACTTTAGCTGAATAAGTTCTCCATTGAATCTCTTTAACTAAAGTTGAGCTGTCTGTTGGTTTCAAAAACAAAGGATCTCTCTCATTGATGAGCTGGAATAGTTGGTGAGTTTGTAGCCCAGACGCAATTGTCTTTGAGTAATCAGTTAGCTCCACAGCTGTGTTTGATTCAACTCTGTAAATTGCTAATTTGAATGATTCATCGATAAATTCTTCAATGATATCTTTATAAAGGACCTTATTTGAGATGAATGATCCACTATCATTAGAATTCTGCTCCAAATATTGAAGAGCTAGTCTGCCTATTGAAAATGATTTGATCGCATTAGCCCATTTTTTGACATTGATGCTGTAGAACCCATTCAAAAGTTCCCTGTAGATCAGAATCTCAATTCTTTTGTAAAAACTTGGTTCATTAGCAGATATCTCTACCAGATTGTTAGCAATATGAGTTGATCTTTTCAGTCTAGTTAAAAGAAGATTCTGCTTGGATTTGTAGTTGTTATTACCAGTCAGAGAGATCAACGATTTGAGCTCCAATCCATATACCCAGTTCTTTTCAATGCTTAGTAAGCTAATCAGGAAGTATTTGTCGTTGGAGTCGTAGTCCTCAGCAGTGAAAACCTGGCTATTGTAGTCCTTGGTGTTTTTGTTCTGGATCTTGAGATACTTCTTCAACTTGTGGATTCTTCTCGTTATCTTAGTTCTCTGTTTTCTGAAATCTTCAGCAGTGGATAGAAACGCAGAGTTCCTGTCACCAAAAGTGAGTGCGAGAGGACTTTCAACAGTTTGAACGCCAGACATTTTTTGACAACTTCTTTTTCGAATTTATCACTATTCAATTAAATTAATGCCTTTTTCTTTGTCGACGTTTTTTCATCATCATCAATTTTTTAATTCGCGAATTATACATAAATAAACAATAAACAATAAACATCAACTAAAATATTGAAATAGTTTAAAGAATAAGAA
The DNA here is from genome assembly GCA_030571115.1 of Wickerhamomyces sp. yHMH617. NCBI lineage: Eukaryota > Fungi > Ascomycota > Saccharomycetes > Phaffomycetales > Wickerhamomycetaceae > Wickerhamomyces > Wickerhamomyces sp. yHMH617. The sequence goes on along the minus strand of JAJLXD010000001.1, from coordinate 347,617 downwards.
ATGCCCCAAGTTCTGCTTTTTGCTGGTTCTGTTATAGGCATTTACTCTTCTTTTATTCTTTGGAGTGTATTACAGGAACAGCTCTCTGTGCAGGAATTCCATGCCCCATTTTTCATAAATCTCGTGCAGTGTCTTCTCGCTACGATAGTTGGGTACTTGTACTGTCTTTATGCTGACAGGAAGAACATTGACGATACAAAATTCTCGATTCTTGATCCTGCTTACTTGAAGCCCCTTGCTTTGGTCTCCTTAACGCAGTCTTTGTCTTCACCAATTGGACTGGCTTCAATTGAGCATGTGGATTATCTATTATATCAATTAGCTAAGAGTTGTAAGCTCATTCCGGTGATGTTGGTCCACATTTTGCTTTATAGAAAGACATTCCCTGCTTATAAATACCTTGTTGCCATAATCGTCACGTCTGGTGTTGCACTGTTCACGCTAGCCAACAACTCAAAAAGTTCAAGCTCAAACACATATAATAACTTCCCTTTGGGCGTGCTGTACCTGTCAGGCTCATTGATCTTGGATGGATTAACAAATGCAACACAAGATTCACTGTTCAAGAAGAACAAGCAGCTAAAGGGTGCCCATTTGATGTATGGATTGAATTTCGTATCTTTTTTCTTCACACTGATATACTGTTGTGTTTTGACCGATCAGTTTCAGTATGCCCTCAAGTTCATTGCTGAAAAGCCAATCATACTGAAAGAAATACTGTTATATGCTCTATGTGGGGCAGTTGGACAAATTTTCATCTTTGTGACGTTGGCGAACTTCGGCTCTTTGGTATTAATCACAGTTACAGTCACTCGGAAAATGATATCCATGCTGTTAAGCGTGGTCTTATTTGGCCATGACTTAAACCATGGACAATGGTGTGCCATTGGCCTAGTATTTGGAGGAATTGGGTTTGAAGCCTATTACAAGTTCCAGTTAGATAAAGAGAAAAAGCAAAAGAAAGAGTAATTATATAACCTATATAGAAATGATACGCATTATCAACATTTTCCTTCATTCGTAAGGTCATCATTACTTAGGAGCTTATATACCATCTGGGCTCATGAATTCAGCTATACCTCTTCCAGAAAAGCTAAGAATGTTTTTAGAAGAGTTTCACGAGCACCTGGTTCAGATGTGTCATCCACGTTATGAGAAGCACCTTGTATAACTGTTGAATGTTTGGAGAAGTATTCTTTTGGTACGAATGATTTCCATCTGTTCAATAGTGCAACTTTATCAACACTTTCTGGAACAAAAAAATCATTTCCTGAATATAGAAAGAGAGTTGGTTTAGATATCTTTCCAAAAGTTTCCTTCAATTGTTCATCTGGTAGGTCTGAGGAGAAATAATCGTCGTCACCTCCCACTTCAGCTAATGATAGCCATCTGTAAGCATTGATTGGAGCTCCAAAGGCGGCGTCACTGAATTTTGTTGGAAGCAATGCTGCTGGGCCTTTCTTATCGAACACTTCTTTAGCCTCTCTGTTCCAATCAGCAAGATTACCAAGCCCCTCTTCTTCGAATATAATAGACAAAGCTTCTCTGTCAGAAGCTGAGGCTTGTAATGCTATCCCATCAATATCTTTGCCATTCTTTAGCAGATAATGAATTGAATCCTGAGTACCAGTGGAATGTCCAAATAACACAACCTTCTCAGCACCCAGGTTCTTCACATATGTAACTAGTTTGCCAATCTCTTCAATATCACGGTCCAATGAACCAGTACCCCAACCATTATTGGAAGATGTAATCAGAATTTGATAAAGTGACCAGTCAGAAGGAAGTGCAGCAGCAACATCTGGGACATATGGAACAGTCAACAGTGAATCCCCTAGACCTCCAATAAAGATAACAACCTTTTTTGGAGCAGTATTCTGTGGCTTCGTAAACTCGAAAGCTTGAAGTCTTGGTGCATAAAGATGTAGTTTTCCTTCGAATTGGGTCATTTTGGGTAAGCTTTTATATGATCAGTATGATAAGCAGGGACAATGGTACGTCTTTTTTCTTCAAACAGCGAGTGAATGAGAATTTAATCAACAGTTTGGATAAATCTTTGAAATAGGTACAGATATATGTGCAACTATCACGTGACTATTTATTACATAATATTCGCGCCAGATATGGCTGTGTTATCAAAACAACAATTAAAATAGTTTTACTACCCGTTTATGAAAGGTTTGGAGATTGTTGAGGGCGATTTCATCTTAAAATATGGTGATACTGCGGAGATATGAGAGTTTTTGCTGTTATTTGACTACGTTGTTTCCCAAGGCTTTGACTTCCGGCCTATATATCTATGGTATTTATGGATTTGTGTTCAAGCTTTGCCTGCCGTTAATAGGAGGATCTACAGGGTTTATACTATCACTCATTGCCATCTGGCTCTTTTTTCAGGGGCTTTACACTTACTTTAAAGTTATTTCAGCTGGACCTGGCTCACCGTGTGATTTTATAGAGTTACGCATTGACCCTGATGATTTGGAGAATTTAAATTCCCATGAACCACCCAGCTACCTTCTCAAGAGCTCAGTCACTATTAAACAAAATGGGAAGTTCAGAAGTTGCTCAAAATGTGATGTGTGGAAGCCGGATAGATGTCATCACTGTTCCACATGTGGTAAATGTCAGTTGAAAATGGACCATCATTGCCCTTGGTTCGCTTGTTGTATTGGGTTCAAAAATCACAAATACTTCATTCAGTATTTGATCCTGACGATCATTTACACTTCATATATCTTAGCTATTAGCGGATATCAGATTTATAAGTTTTTGCACGACGAATCATATAATGATCAATATCTCAGTCTGCATGTGATAGCACTAGGAGTTCTTACATTGTGTCTGAGCATATCTACTGCTCTATTCACGGGGATGACCCTCTATTTTCTTCTCAAAAACATGACCACTATTGAATATTTTGATTTCAATAGATATAGAGCGAACATGGATATCATCAATGACAGTTATTATAGGTATTCAAATAAGCCTACCTCAGAAAAAATGGGCAATGCCTTTGACTTGGGATGGAAGGAGAATTGGAAACAGGTCATGGGAGAGACGTGGGAAGAGTGGCTACTTCCGGTACCCAATAGAGTTGCAACCAACGAAGACTTGAAGAACCAGGGTTTATATTTCCAGACAGACCCTATAATATTTGAACAGCTGAGGGCCAGCTCAAATCTACAGAACAGGCTTTTACAGGAGCTTCAATCAACAGCATCAAACTTACCAACACCGGTTAGTTAAACAAAATACATGATCCGTTACGTTATTCCAAATTCTAATGTTGTGAACTGTGTACATGTGTATATAGTGTATATAATGTAAGTGTCCCGATCAAAAAAAAAATTAGGATTATGAAAAGTGCATAGAGTTGGACTCGTTTGAAGACTCTATATTTCTCAGTAGATTTCCCTATATTTGCGCTATTTCTCATTAGATTTCTCTATACCTACACTATTTGCACTATTCATATTCATAACGTGTTACTTTTCCTTAGATTAACAATGGTATGCGCTTTCATATCTATTTTTTTTAATGAATCAAAGTTTGACTAACTGAAGCAAAAGGTTCTGCCCATTATTCTTGGTGTTGGTGTTACAATTGCTGCGTTAACGGTAAGCATATGAAAAAAAACACAACAACTCCTTCATCAGTGAATGACTAACGCTACTATCAGTTCAAGTCCGGGATCGTGGCATTCTCGAAGTACAAAAGACTTTCTAGTGTAATGATTGCACAATTAAATGGGATCACGATACAACGGCTAGACAAAAATCAAATGCATGTCTCAGATAACCTTCGAAAGAAATTCCTCCGATATCCTGGGGGTTTTAGTGGAGCAATGACCGAGAGTGAAGCCCTTGAGATACTCGATATAAACGGCGATGATATTATGAAGCTCACGAAAGACATCCTTAAGCAGAAGCACAGAAGATGCATGATAGCCAATCATCCGGACAAAGGAGGTAGCCCATACCTTGCAATGAAGATCAACGAGGCAAAAGAAGTGCTAGAGACGAGCTACATGTTTAAGCACTAAAGTACATAGAGTGTCTGACAAACATACTATAGCTACATATAAGCTTACTGTATTGTAGCCTTGGTAACCACGGCAACTGGAACACCCGGACACTAGGTGTACCAAAAACTCCAGATTTCGAAAAAGTTGCTTGAGAACTGGAGACGCTTAAAGGCTTTATAACGTTGTTGTTCAATTGATTGCTCCTTTTCATCTGGTTGCAGACACCTGGGATGACTGGATTATACAAAAGCGTGAATAAGGGGAGCAAGAAGCTGAAGACACCCATTGAAGTGAACGTCGAGTTCGAGGAAGGTGAGATCGGCAGTCCGAGGGTGTCAGTTTCGAATGATCTAAGAGAACTGATAGAACAAAACTCTTGCTCCTATCTCTCGATCAAGCTCCTTGGATCAAAAAAGTTCAACAAATTCACCATATATGGTGTCTCAGAATCACATGTGGAAGGATCCAATAAGATAATCATCACTGATAATGAAAGATTCAACAACAGCATAGAGAGTACTATTACCATTGACAAAGCGCTGATTACTCCAATTGTACCTATAGGCTTGCAGAAAGTTGTCATTGCGCTGAGTTCAGAACTCTATATCCTTTTGAAAACATACTCAGGTACTGAATTATATAACATGTTGGGCAGTAAAGGTTACATGATTTTACGTCATGGTGACTTTCTCCTCAATTCTCTTGGAAAAGTCATACTTTGCGAGCCAGTCGACCAAGGTCAGGTAACGGAAAATACACTCATCACATTGGTGAAAGAGACCACGGAAGGTCTGCTCTTGGGAAGGAATTTGGAAAGCTTTGATTTTCTTGATGTTTCAAACTATCTCACTTTGACAAACAAGGAAATTCATGAAACAGAACTTAAAGTTGCTCAATTGGACAACTTTACCGTTAAAAATATCCAAAAATATGACCTCTTTGACAATGAGTATACTGCATTCTCAACTACCTCTGATTTATCAAAAATAGGCGCTCTTGATGGAAACTTCGTCGAAGCAAGCATTGATGATTCAAACACCAAATTGATAAAACTATATGCATTTAACGAACCAAATGACTACGCATCTGGGACAATATACTTTTCCCCCCTATTTATAATCAACAATGGATCTCCGCTGAATGTCAAAGTGAAGCCAAGTAACCTCAAGCTGGCAGATGTACCTATTGCTGAGAACATTACTATCTCAAAAATAACTTCATTTGAATCTTTGAATAGACATTATCACCAGCCATCGTTAACATCGTTAAAATCTTATTTTGAATCAAAACAGAGAATACTATCCCTAGGAGACCTGATACCTATTACATTTGATTCGGTGCTGGCAAAGTCACTTCTTCAGACAGGCTCAACGCCCGATATTTCTTTTCCTACTGGAACTCCTGACTCAGTTATATGGTACAAGGTGACCCAAATTAAAACTGGAGAAGCCATAGAAACATCTAAACGCCAATACTTAACTGACGTTAAACACACTTCGCTATCCACCTCTGGGGAATTGAAGCAGATCTTACCGGACTTGAAGTTGGACTGGTTCTCATATCTACAGTTAGGGAACAATTTCGATTTTCTGACTGGGGATGAGAAAGTGTTTCCTTACGCTAAAAAATTGGCCAAATTCTTGAGCGCAACCTTGACTAATAGTAAATTGAAAACAACTGTCCTTTTACAGTCAATGAGCCGAAATGTTGGCAAGTCGTTTATTGTTGAAAATGTAGCAAGATCATTAGGGCTACATACAGCCATTCTGGATGGGTTTGAACTGTTGAATCCTGCATCCGATGTGAAGACAATAGGAACCATTAGAGGAAAGCTTGATAGAGCTGCTGAACAAACAGAACATCTGGTCATTCTTATCAAGCATTTTGAAGCTTTGGCTTTCAAGCAAGATCAAGCAGAAAATTCCAAACCTAGCATTCTGTCTTCAAAATTAGTTGAGATTATAGAAGACTATACTTCAAATGGCGCTATATTTCTCGCTTCTACAAATGATGCCGATAAGATTCCTGAAGAAGTAAGATCAAAGTTCAAATTTGAATTTGAAATACCTGTACCCTCTGAGAGAGAAAGAAGGGCAATCTTCAAATACCTACTTGAAAATGATGAGAGTTATGATTTGAGAAGTGATATAGATTTCAACTCATTAGCTTTGCAAAGTGCAGGTCTTACACCGCGCGATTTGAAAAGTATAACAGATAATGCCAAGGCCTTAGCCAGCGACAGAGTAGATGATTTGGCTGATGAATTGAAACAACATGTCTCCTTGCTGATTAATAATAATCCAGTTACTTTGATCCCACAGGATTTCGAAAAGTCTATAAATGACGCAAGAAACAAATTCAGTGACTCTATTGGTGCTCCAAGAATCCCAAATGTGACTTGGGATGACATTGGTGGATTGGATGTTGTTAAAGATGAAATTTTAGATACCATAGATATGCCATTGAAGCATCCAGAATTATTCAGTAAAGGTGTTAAGAAGAGAAGTGGCATTCTGTTTTATGGACCACCCGGAACTGGGAAGACTCTGCTTGCTAAAGCTATTGCAACCAATTTTTCTTTGAACTTTTTCAGTGTTAAAGGTCCAGAATTGCTGAATATGTATATTGGTGAATCAGAGGCCAATGTTCGGAAAGTTTTTCAAAGAGCTAGAGATGCAAAGCCTTGTGTTGTTTTTTTTGATGAGTTAGATTCAGTTGCTCCTAAAAGAGGAAATCAGGGTGATTCCGGTGGTGTGATGGATAGAATTGTATCCCAACTATTAGCTGAATTAGATGGTATGAGTGGTGGTGATTCAGGAGATGGTGTTTTCGTTGTTGGTGCGACTAATAGACCTGATTTACTTGATGAAGCGTTGCTGAGACCAGGTAGATTTGATAAGATGCTCTATCTTGGTATCAGTGATACTCATGAGAAACAGCAAAACATTTTGACAGCTTTGACTAGAAAGTTTAACTTAGATGATGATGTTAATTTAAAGGTGATCGCAGAATCATGCCCTTTTAACTTCACAGGTGCTGATTTTTATGCTTTATGTTCTGATTCTATGTTGAATGCTATGACCAGGGTTGCTGGTGATGTTGATAAAAAAATTGAAGAATATAACCTGGCTCAAAATGATCCGGTTTCTACCAGATGGTGGTTTGATAATGTGGCAACTAAGGACGATATTGCAGTAACTGTAAAGCAACAAGATTTTGAGAGAGCGAGAGTAGAGCTTTCTCCAAGTGTCTCTACTGAGGAGTTAGAACATTATTTGAAAGTACGAGAGAATTTCGAAGGTGGTAAAACTATCAAATGATGATTTTATTAAAGTCTAAAACATGTTGAGGGGGGAATCCTATGCTTAATAAAGAAGAATGATACAGTGGACCCCAAACTGTTTGTTATGCTGAATATGGCTGAAGTGCACTGTAATAAATAATAGATGCAGATGTACTTTTAGAAGATAGTAATGGCTTTCCATCTTGATGAATGTGCTTGTTCCCAGTTCCTATCATCCAGTTCAACTTGGAGATGTTCGAAACGGAACCATATATCGAGCTTTGACATAACACCACCGCCTTTTTCCTTTGGCTCTCCAAAAGTTGCGATAAATCTTTCACCAGTGAAGCTCAAGGTGATCTTGAAAGGTAATATGTCGGGACTAACGCACTTGAACTTACTGTCTGTTTGGTAAAAATCTATGGAATCAAGCCTATTTTTAATGAATGTGAAAGATAGACCCTTTTCGTAAATATTGTGCAAAATTGTGTCATTTTTATACTCTTTGATCTCTGCATCCATCAAACTGATGCCATGGTTGCTTAGACCGTGGTCCAACAACTCAGAGCCCTTCTCAAGCCCTATCAGCTCTAGCCATGGCTCATTATCTGTGTGATACATTACGCACGCTTGCCTTTAAAAAGGAAAGACAAAAAATCTGTAAGAGATGAGTATGAGATTTTGCTGTAGAAATTTTCCAGTAGCTCTCACGAAAGTCCGATTGAATTTTCCGCGAAATTCGGAAAAATAAACAAAAAAAAAAAAGAAAGAAAAAAATAATAAAAAAA
>JAJLXD010000001.1:310669-339502 GCA_030571115.1 Wickerhamomyces sp. yHMH617 | reverse complement strand
AAAAAGAAAGAAAAAAATAATAAAAAAAAAAAAAACCTTCGCGAAATTTGCTTTCTTGGAGTTTTGTTTGGGCCACGACGAAAAAGGCGTGAAAAAACGAAAAGCGATTAAGTTAAACAAGGAAGTTTTTATGTAGAAACTAGGAGGTTTACCAAGGAAATAATGCTGTCTAATTACGAACAGAAACCATTTGATCCGATTACAGTGAAACCTAATGAGAAGAAAAGTATGTTTCCCAATTTTTCTATAATTTCAATGGTCAAATACTAACATCTTTCCTTTCTTACAGGAGTCGCCTATTTCTACGATGCTGATGTTGGTAACTATGCTTATGGTGCCGGTCACCCAATGAAACCACACAGAATAAGAATGGCACATTCGCTTATAATGAACTACGGGCTTTATAAGAAAATGGAAATATATAGAGCCAAACCTGCTACAAAACAAGAGATGTGCCAATTTCACACTGATGAATATATTGATTTCCTTTCAAGAGTCACGCCTGATAATTTGGATATGTTTCAAAAAGAAAGTGTTAAATTCAATGTGGGGGATGATTGCCCTGTGTTCGATGGTCTATATGAATTTTGTGGTATTTCAGGTGGTGGTTCAATGGAAGGTGCCGCCAGATTAAATAGAGGTAAATGTGATATTGCGATTAATTACGCTGGTGGGCTACATCATGCTAAGAAGTCCGAAGCTTCCGGGTTTTGTTATCTGAATGATATCGTTTTGGGTATTATCGAACTATTGAGATATCATCCAAGAGTTTTATATATTGATATTGATGTGCATCATGGTGATGGTGTCGAAGAAGCTTTTTACACTACTGATCGTGTCATGACATGCTCCTTCCATAAATACGGTGAATTCTTCCCAGGTACTGGTGAATTAAGGGATATTGGTGTTGGTAAAGGTAAACATTATGCCGTCAACGTGCCATTAAGAGATGGTATTGATGATGCCACTTTCAAATCTATATTTGAACCTGTTATTTCCAAAGTAATGGAATGGTACCAGCCAAGTGCCATTGTGCTACAATGTGGTGGTGACTCTTTGTCTGGTGATAGATTGGGTTGTTTCAACCTGTCGATGAATGGTCATGCAAATTGTGTGAACTTTTGTAAAGGCTTGAATGTTCCACTGATGGTTCTTGGAGGAGGTGGTTATACCATGAGAAATGTTGCTAGAACATGGGCTTATGAAACAGGAATTTTGAACAATGAGATTTTGGATCCTGACCTACCATATAACGACTATTACGAGTATTATGGACCAGATTATAAGCTAGATGTGAGACCTTCGAATATGTACAACGCCAATAGTCCAGAGTACTTAGATAAGATATTGACACAGATTGTTAGCAACTTAGAACATACTAAGTTTGCACCAAGTGTACAGATAAATGAGGTTCCTAGGGACGCTGAAGATCTTGGAGATGAGGACGAAGATTTACCAGCTGCCATTGACACAAAAGGAGGTTCGCAGTACGCTAGGGACAACATAATAACGCCTAAAAACGAGTTCTATTGAAGCTTGGGAAAAGTTTGTTTTCAACATTTTGTACAATAGAGAAAGTGATATTTTTGTATATTATTACTTTTTTTTTTTTTGCTTTTCGTAATCTATCCTCATCACGATTGTGTTTAATCTAATAGAAGAAAAAGGATTGTAACGCACCAAATATGTCTCCAGCTCTTTGGAGGGTGAGTTATGACGTGTCAATGCCCCGGTATATCAGTCCATTGCCTTTTGATGGTGATCATCTACAGAAAACGCGCTCTCTTAGCTCGAAGTATTCAGTGTTGAACTACTACAATAGACTTAAGTGTCACATTCAGCTGAAAACAATATTCTCTGCACAGCAATTGTTGAGAGATATCAAGATCCTGATCATCAAAAAGCATGCGAGTTCCTTCAAACAACTTGATGCGTTCATCAGAATGGCCAATGAATTCTGCGTGGTAGATTTTTGGCTCACTTACGACTCTTGTGTTGATACTATTGTTCGGGAATGTAACGCCAATTCAAATGATACCGAAATGTTAAAATTCCAACTCACCAGATTTGTTGACTCATTGGACGAATTATTTGAAGCTGAAGGTAACGTCGATTGGGGTACTCAGACTCATTTTCTAACAACTTCAACCTCTCATAGTCAATGTGAAACTGTAAGGAAGCTGCTACGATATTGGTTTAAACAGTTTCAACTGATATTTCGACAATACCCAGATCATAAGTATCTTAGTTTGCTGGTGAACTTGCTTGGTCGAAGATTTGAAGGACTTTCACCAATCCTAATGTTGAATGTCAATGGGGTATTCATTGGATTGGATGGGGATGAAGAACCAGGAATGTTATATGTGCCTGGGTTCACAAACGTTCTTGAGGTTTTACGTCAAATATCCGTTTGCGTCTTGAAAAATATCAATGCCCTGGTAACTTCGAGGAATAGCAGCTTTTCAAGCTCCACGATTTTGCGTGAGAGTTTGGTAGAAGAAGATAGCTTTTACGGTGTCATACATAGCACACCAAATACCTCTTTCTCATCGTCTCTCCCGTTCAGTTTGAAGCTCAAAGATTGCCGATTCTGTGGGTCCAATGACCATTATATCGAAACTTGTAGCATACTGAAGCACTTCAGCAGATTCAAGTTTTTAAATGTGACAGCTGTAAATGATGAACTTGTGGTAAGAGACATCAATGGGGAAGCTATATCGTTTACTGTCGTGCCTAATATCCAATGCACGATGTTTCAGAAATATTTGAAACAGATGGGGTTTGAGTGAGTTATGTCTAAAAGTGATCAAAACGAAATGAAAAATGAATGTAAAATTACTGTATATAGGTAATATTGTGATGTGAGATTCTTAATAAATAATGATAGAACTAAGTCTTACCTCTTTTTTCATCTATCTCGATACGAGATATTATTATATCTTGATCCTTTTCCACATCTTCCTCTTCATGAATCAGAGCATCTTTTTGGTGTGACAATTTATGATCTTTAACGAACAATGCGCATATGAGGCAGAAAGCAGTGATGGGTATCCAGAAGATAAAAATGTTCCTAAAGCTTTTAACTAAGATTGAAGTCATTATGAGTTTTTCATCAGCATTGAAAAGAGATAAGTCAGGGCGACTATAGGCATTATCAATGATATATGACCTCAAAGCAGCTGGTAATTCAGTAGCTTTATCAGTATTGAGAATGAGCGTGTTTGTGAAAATCAACGATGAAAACGCAGTTCCCAACGCACTCCCAATGGCCCGTATAACATTTCGCAAAGAAAGCACTAGTGCTCTATCTTGTTTACTAGAATGTGCTTGAACAGCAATGATTGATGATTGGACATTGAAACCAATACCAGCACCCACTGTGATTAAAATAAGAGCTATTTGTGCACTACTGCTGTGTTCATTGAATAACAAAGTAAGTCCGTTGCCTAATGTCCACAGAGCATATCCCAAGATGATAGTTTTATTGAATCCATCCAGCATCATTAGTATTTTTCCACCAATGATTGATGCAAATGCCATACCAAATTGACAAGCAGCATAGAAACCAGCTGATTGCATTATGGACTTGTTAAGCACAATCTGAAGGAACAATGGAGCATAGTATAACACAGAAGCATAAACTATTCCATATGAAAAAGATTGTACAAATAGATTTACCATAGTGATATTGGTGAATAATCTTAAGGGAACCATCGGTAATCTAGCAATTTTACCTTCAATGTATAGAAATGCAGCAAAAAGGACTCCAGATGATACAAACATGGTGATGACTATGGTACTTCCCCAAGGATAAACAACACCACCCATATTAATGGGTATCAAGAAAAACAGTAAGCAAGCCATTATTAAGAATATTCCAAGGTAGTCCAAGTTTCTAATAATTTCCTTCCTGGACAGCTCAGATTTGGAATCAGGAAGTGTAAAATAACATAGTACTGCCAATGCCATAAACAGTGGAGCCCAGAGATAATAGAACCCTCTCCATCCTATTTTTGTATGCTCGACGAAAAGAGCCATATAGAAAGGACCAGAACCCATACCAGAAGACAAGGCAAACCCCATAATACCCTGATAAAAGCCTCTTCTTTCAATAGTTACAACGTCACTCAACATGATCAGCGTCATCGAAGTCAGTATACCATTACCAATACCTGCAAAGCCTCGAAATATATAAAACTGATAGTCTTTTGTAGCAAAACCACAACCCAAATCAAAAACACATAGAATTAGACAAGATAATATGAGGATCTTTTTTCTTCCAAATATATCTGCCATTCGTCCACCGATCGTTGTGAATATGGCTCCAGATATGAGTAGAGATGTAGCACCCCATTGTATAGTTTTTTCACCATTAAGATCAGATGCAATATAAGGTGCAGCTATGGAGAAACCTGCTGCTTCAGTCATGTTTAAGTGTGCAGCCAATGCAAGCGATATCAACACCAGGACTAAGCTGTTGAACTGAAGGATGTTTTCATGTTTATCTAGTTTAGCTTCGAGAGCTTTTGTTCTTAATGTCGAAGAATTTATGAGAAGATCTGGCATTTTTACTGGAGATCTATAGAAACATTCACAGAAAGACAACTCATTTAGGAAAATAAGAGTGTACTTGTTGGTACCCATATATTTGGATCAAATATGCTTGTGGTTGACATAACACTTCCCAATTAGTATACACTCCCGACGGACTTTAAGAATATGTCATTATTTATCTTTGAAAAGTGTTAACAAATGCCATGGGAGTTTCTCACAGTGGTACTGTGACATAGGTTTAGGCAAATGCTTGATTTATCCATATCATGAAAGATGAAGTGGCTCATTTATTTGTCCTTCTTTTCAATTGATATTAGAAAGATGGCGTTGTCAACCGGCTAAATGAACAAATCAATTTACCCGAATCATAGCCTTCAAAGCCTTCAAAGATCACTTGGCTTGTGCTTTAAGAATAAGGCTTTGCAAAAACATACAGAATGCGATGATCAAATTAAAAACTTTGCTGAGTTAGAGAAGGTCATCCAATATTCACAGCCCTTTCCTTGTGAAGAGGATATATAAGTGTCACCAAGATCGCTTTATAGGGTCCATCCATCATACTATAACATACTATAACATAGTATTAAGTACAAGCATATTTATCACACTCACACATGTCTGCCCAAAGTTATTACAATCAACATCCACAACAAGGACAATATTCTGAGGGATCGCACTCTCCAATGAACAACAATCGTCCACATAATCCAAACAATGCACAAGGTGAAAAAGGTGTATTCTCTACATTAGCTGGTGCTGGTATTGGTGGTTATGTTGGATCTAAATTGACACATAGTTCGACACTAGGCAAGGTGGCCGGTGGTCTCTTGGGAGGCTATGCATTCAGACATGGTGTTCCAGGACTCTCTAGTAGCCATGGTCGTCACCACAATGGAGGTTATGGAAATCATTATGGAAATCATAATGGACATCACGGACATCATCATCATGGAAGTCATGATGGCTGGTGATCTTTAGATCTCATACATTTGTAAATTATAATAAAGGTTTATTCATAAACATATCTTGGAATGACATAAAGAACAGATCTCAAAGCTGAGATAACACCTGTAATTAAAAAAGACACTTTTGATAATTTATCAAGATTCTATTAATTGAAGTTGAATCGAATCACGTGAATCCCCCATAAAATTTATAAAAATTCCCCAACACATCTTTTAAAAAGAAAATGGCAAACGAAACAATTATTTATTTTTGACACGTTAATAAAAACATTAACGAACAATCCAATACCTTATTAAAAAGGATGTCTGAATTCCAAGAAAAAGTATGTATATTAAAAAAACTGATTTATAACTGATTGTCCAACAATGTCGAAGAATTGACTTACTTGAAACTCTAAGCATTGTGTTGCTGTCAAATCATTACTTTTATTATTAGTTTGCCATCCCTCTAGCTAAATAAAAATATCACAACATTAGTTCTAACAACTATAAAATTAGGCTGATGCTGTAAACAACCTTAAATCTAAACCAACTGATGACGAACTATTGAAGTTGTACGGGTTGTTCAAACAGGCCACCGTTGGTGATGTCAACACCGACAGACCAGGTATTTTTGCCTTGAGAGACCGTTACAAATGGGATGCATGGAATGAAAACAAAGGGTTGACTAAAGAAGAAGCTGAGCAAAAGTATATTGCTTTGGTCAACGAATTGATTGCTAGAATTGGTTTGAAATGATCCATATATCAGATAATTATATCTCCCAGTTAAAGTCAGAGAGCCCTTTAATGAAATACTCGCTTATATGATCAATTGTAGCGTCGAAAAAATAGTAATCTCAAATTTATTGATACACATCGAATCTTTACAAGCTACTAAACATGAGCCTTCAAGAACTTTTAATTAAGATCTCTTTGAAAGAGTTCATGAATCGTCCATTTTCAAACTTTTGGTTGTCGTTTAATGTCAATCATTTCAACTTACTTTTTCCGAGTGACTCCAAAAGAAAAAAAAAAAAAAAAAATAACCAAATCTTTGATGAGCATAAACTCTTTGACATATCCTACATTTAATTGCTTTTAACCCATCAAACAATGTCGATTCCTGTGTTCAGAACAGTGCAGGACTTGAGAAAGTGGAGAAAAAGGGTTCTACCGGCTGAAACAATTGGATTTGTCCCTACCATGGGCGCTTTGCATCAAGGTCATCTTTCTCTTGGTAAGTATAAAATCCTTCATATTCCAAAGATTATTACTAACTGATGGAAAGTTGAGGAAAGTCTGATACAGACAGATCATACCATTGTTTCCATATTTATAAATCCTTCACAGTTTGCTCCAAATGAAGATCTTGAATCGTACCCAAGAACCTGGGATAATGATTATGATATTCTTTCAAACCTATCTAAGCCAATTGCTGGTATCTTCGCTCCAACTGTTAATGAGATGTATCCATCTGGTATTACACTAGATGTCACCCAGCAGGAGGGTGCTTTTGTGTCTGTTTTGGGTCTCAGTGAACAACTTGAAGGTAGAACAAGACCAAACTTCTTTAGAGGTGTGGCTACTGTTGTAACAAAGTTATTTAATGCTGTTCAAGCTGACAAGGCTTTCTTTGGGCAAAAAGATATTCAGCAGACGATTGTGCTGAAAAGAATGGTCAGAGACCTTTTGATACCAACTGAAATCGTAGTGCTACCTATAGTTAGAGAAGAAACAGGGTTAGCATTGAGCTCTAGAAATACTTATCTATCAAACGATCTAAGAAAAAACTCTTCTAAAATCTATAAAGCTCTCAAAGAAGGTGAAAAGGTGTATAATAATGGCGCAATAAGAAATAAGATATTAGCTGTTGTTGAAGATGAGTTGAAAGGCGATGTGTTCCAGATTGATTATATTTCAATTGCTGATAAAGAAACTTTGAAAGAACTCGAATCATTCCCAAACGGTGCAATTTTGAGTATCGCAGTTTATGTTACAGAAGGTGAGAAAACTACCAGGCTGATAGATAACATAATTCTTTGAAAAATCAAAAGTATGCAAATAAAAAGCTGATGTAAATAATGCTAGATTCCCCCTAATAAATAAATAGTTGATTGATCATAGTTTAGCTGGGTTAAAATTTACCTTTACAGTTATTTCTCGATAAAGGTTCGCCAACTAGAGGTGGATGCTGTACCACGCCGACTCTAAAATACTTATCATCGAAATATTCAATCCAACCACTCAATCGTCTATTTTCATCTGTTTTAATATCTCGTAGATCATGATTCAAGTGATTCAAACAATTTGTGGCCAATGCTCTCGCACAATCTCTACCAGCAAAAAACGAGTAGCTCCCACCAGGACCATATATCTTTCTCTTCGAGCTCACATCAAACACAGTGCCATTCACAGCAATGTACACTGGAAGATTTGGATCAGTACCATTGTATAATGATAACTCTGATTCCGTGAGATTCACTTTGCTTCCAAGCAGCTGGAAATGTAGATAATGCGGATCCAGTAGCTTCCCTTTGTAATTATATGTTAAAGTTCCAGTAAAGTAATATGAAACCAGTAAATTGAGAATGATAAGACCAGATAACATCCGAAGTATATCTAAGAAGCTGAACACTACTGGATCATTACGGGCTTCATGTGAACCAGCTTCAGCTGAATTTTCTTCAATTTTTCTGTCCTCATCAAAAATCTTACGAGATCTGTATCTCAGGCCTTCGCTCATGTTGTGAAATTGCCAGAACTTCGTCAGACGCGTGAAGATGCCTGTGCTTTAAACGTTTATCAAGATTCTGTAATCTGACACTTGATGACTTCGCGAAACTCACGTGATTAAAATGAAAAGTAAAAAAAAAAAAAAAAAAGCCTATTGATTATGTGTCCTGTACCGAAACAATTCCGAGTTTGGTTCATAATGAAAAATTCGAAAATGAAAGTCACTTAAAGTTAAAACATCTTCATTGTTTGACTGATGACTCAATCAAATTCTTTTCTTATAGCGAAGCAACTGGTGCGTCATTCATCTTCTTTACAGAAGCTGACACGGGTTCCCTCCAAGTTCAATAAAGTGCACTCAGCTGGTAACGTGAAACCAAATTATAAACCTGGGCTCTATCACCATCCAGCTCCATCTGTTGGTATAGAGACTCCTGATGTGTTTCTTCCTTCCAATGATCCACGTAAAGGGTTGGATCTTCCTGGAAGGCCCCCTGTTAATATTCAACATGCTCCAGCTTTATCAACTCCGTCTCAACAACAGTTAAACTTAACACCAAAGGAAGTTTTTGAAATCCAACAGTTAAGAAATAGCGAACCTGAAAAATGGACGAGAAAAGCATTAGCTGAGAAATATGGCGTCAGTCCTTTCACTATCAGTTTGGTATCAAACCCAAATGCTCAAAGACATGAAGAGATGCTAGGAAGACTGGAAACTATAAAAGAATCATGGAAGAAAGAGAGACGTTTAGCGAGATTAGACAGACAAAAAAGACAGATCCAATGGTACAGAGATGAATAAAATCAAAACAAAAATTCTTGTATAATAATATGATCATGTACATAAATGATGAATTCAATAAAACTAATGTAGCTTTTCAATTTTATTCCATTTGTTTATTATAACTATAAACTAATTAATTTATATCTTTTAACTTTCAACAAATTCTCCAAAATCGTCTTCATCTGTCAAGTTCTTATCCTCGTTCTTATCATCATGCTGATATATCTTACTCTTTGTATCATTTATTCTAAGATCATTAAACTGCGATAAATTTTTTTCATATTTTGATTCGTACTCTTTATAAGCATCTATGGTCTCCTTAGCATGTCTGATAATTTTTGTTAGTATCATATAAACCCTTTCCTATGCAAATTTCAAATCCAACTTACTTTCTGATTGTCTGTAGAGATATACTAAAAGCTTGTGAAATGTCACTTGATGAAAATATGAGCCCAAGTGCGATTTTCATCCCATTATAATATATATAAACTGTATAAGCATTTTTTGAATTTGTCTGTAAATCATGTTAGTTAATTCAAGCTCTTCGATATGATAAGATGATGTGATATACATACAATTGAAATACTCTCACCCGTAACGTCATAAATTAACGATGCGAACAAAGAACCATCGTGATTCTCAAATCGCACTTCACCTATCACCAAGTCTCTTTCACTGAGGAATGTTGCATCATCTGGATTTATGCTCGCACTTTCGATGATTCGGAGCTTTCCTAACCACAGTACATCATCTGTGTTCCAATTACTCGTATTGGTGGAACTATCTTGATTCAGAGGTGGTGGTGGGATCCGTATAAGGCGAATACCACTGTCTAAATGCAGCAATTGGGTATTGAGTCTACCTTCCGTGATTCTCAGACTGTTCTGGGATGCCATATTACTTAAAACTTCTATTCTTATTCAACCAGCTAACTGGAATTCGGTTCTTGTCAAGTTTTCCTGTAACAAAAATTTCAATCTTTCCAAGCACGATACTATCAACAAACTCAGATTTTTGCAATTAAATTCTCAATTATATTGTTTGATGTGTGTATCGTTTATATTTTTAATACTCTCTCTCACAAGTATGGGAAAACTTCTGTCTAGAGCCGGATTTGGAGCTGGCCTACCTGCCTAGATCCGGATATGGAAATGATTATGAGCACAGAGCTTAGGCTTAGGCGTAACCATTTATATTACGTTATCATCACGTGATGAGAGAGGGCAGAATAGAGACATCAAAGTGGAGAAGATGAAGAACCCTTTATTACATGCAGTGGTTAGCAATAGTTTCCCACTTTTCTCCGCGATGAGAATGTTCTCTTAATTCTCTAACCCACTAAAATAGGCTAGATCTTTGCAGTTTTGCAGTTTTGCAGTTTTTTTTGCCAGTTGCCGAACGGTGGGGCTACAGTTAAACAAATTTCCAACTATCAACTAATACCACCTGTCAACATGCATTATGTTTGACGGATGTATGGATCACACATTCATCTAGAATTTGATTGATGCTAAACCAGGAGAAACTGAGTATATTCAGCTCAATGATGTGACAATGTTAATGAGACAATATTTGAGTCAATGAAGTGTTGTAATATGTGATACTATTTAAAGTACTTCTCATTCAATGTGTCACTGTGTCTCTCTTCCCATTTTTGCTATTTCATCTCTTTCTCATGTCAAAGTTGGGGTAAAATCATTAATTTAATGCATGGCACTTTCAAATCTCATATACACTGTTCTTCTGAAATAGGTATATATAAAGTCACAAAGAACTTTTTGTTTTATACAACCCGTTATTTCCCATCATCAAACTATTCTCAACTTATCAAAAGGTTAACAACAACAAAACAACAATGTCAAGTAGTCTAATTGCAGTTTTCAAATCACAGACGAATGGTGCTGCTGATGGTACTGGCGTGCTAAAACTAGTCGACAAAGCAAAGAAGTTGCTCGGGGGTACAATTCCGCAAGACTTGGTTGATTATACCCTGAGTATTCAGCTTTCGATATTTGGAGATTATCCTACAAGAAAGGATATTGCTCCATCTGCGATATTCATGGTGGTATTCTTGATATTCTTTGTTGCACATTTATATATTTTTTTCAAGAACTATTCTCGAGGTCATAAGTTCTGGTTGAGTTTGCTGTTTGCCTTTTATGCTTTTCTCAGAGTCCTTGGATACCTATTACGTATTGTTTGGTCTACAGACATTTTGCAAATGAAGGCTGGTATTGCATCGTCTGTATTCCTCATAGTCCCAATCGTTGTACTAGCAAGTTTGAACTTAGTTTTAGCTCAAAGAATTTTCACATGGCGTCATCCACACTTGGGTTCTCATAAGTTGTTCTGGGCTGGAATGATAACTGTCTATGTTTTGGTTGCTGGTATTGTCACAATGGCTATAGTTGGTGCTGTTGTACCTTATGTTTATTTCTTGAGTCAGCATCGTTTTGATATGTGCAAGCAAACAGTCCAAGCAGCTGCAGTTATTTGTGTCACATACTCCTTATTAGCTATTAACTTGGTTGGTGCTGCATTCATCTTGAAACCAACCCAAAAAGCCAATGCACTTTTGACATATCAACCATGGTGGATTGAATCGTTTGAACCATTTTATTATGTCCCTAAAGGTGCAGCTAGAGAAGCTGAGGAGACATTTAGAACTCGTGATCCAAATTACCTATCACATGTGAGAATCATTGCTTCCACTACTCAACATCACGATACCATCCAAAGAGTTCAGTCTGTGACATCAAAATCAGGTACATTGAACCATAACTATTCAATTTTTATCATTTTCATCACCAGTTTGATTTTGTTAATATCGTCTTTGTTTAGATGTGTTAGTACTTTTATTGCTCATCAAAAAGGTGACCAGTCATGGCTTTTCAAACCTGTTGTTTTATATATTATGTTTGGGCTATTGGAAACTTTTGTGAATGTGATCTATCTTGTTGGTCGTGTTGATTTGAGATTCTATAGACCTGATAGATTGAGTAAATCTATCACTGGATCTATTGAGTCAACTTCATCCCATGCTTCAGAGAAGGTTGGTGGCGAAACTTTGACAGGGTCTAATGATCAGGTTGATAAGACAATCACTGCAAGTTCCCAACCTTGAGGATTGCCCGTACTATTTGCTTCATATCTTGTTGTATTAATTTTTCATGACGGATGAAAGTATACTTTTTAATTTAATGTAATCCTTTATAATATCAGGGCTGAAGTGATCAAGTTAGCACGTCTCAGTTCTCTGTCCTACTCGAAACGTCTTAATGTAAAAACTGGCTGATATTCATGATTAATAGGTGTTGGCTCAGAACCCTAGTCTCTGGCGTGGACTAAGCCTGATCAGGGAAAATGCGATGGCGCAAACTCATAATTGGAAGTTGGCCGTACCACTTCGAAAGTTAGAATTAAAACGTTATCAAATTCATAGACATAAACATTTAGCACAGATCTACTCGTTTGGTTGATAAGCTAATGTACTGTTTATATAGAATTCCCTGGGGTTTTATTTTCTAGCAAGCTGTAACATATGATCATGAG
This sequence comes from Wickerhamomyces sp. yHMH617, assembly GCA_030571115.1. Taxonomy (NCBI): domain Eukaryota; kingdom Fungi; phylum Ascomycota; class Saccharomycetes; order Phaffomycetales; family Wickerhamomycetaceae; genus Wickerhamomyces; species Wickerhamomyces sp. yHMH617. The sequence continues at coordinate 326,933 of JAJLXD010000001.1, read as the reverse complement.
CTTTTCGGCATTTGGTGAAAAGTCAGCTGTACTCTACACTCTATAGCTACTCAACAATAATATTATTCAACTTGTCAGACTTCTGAGAACTTCAGCTCTATCCTCTAATCTGTGATATTGGGGATCTCCCGCATCTACAATCTAGTCTAAACTGACTGCTTTATATCATGGGATTGTGTACATTTCCAAGCTGCTGTATTCATAGGATGGTACATTAGCATCTCGCTTATAATTGAAAGCTTTAAGTGAACAGCTTATTCATTGTTAAATGTTTAAAGGGTAACTTATAGTAATTGATTGGTGGCATCACTTATTCACCACTCGACTCGATTATAACGAGCTGTAATTACAACCTAGAACCCCATTAATACAATGTAGCTACCTATTATTACTGGAGGCTCACCATATTGAGACAACTCCATCAGATGCTGTGAAAAATGTATCGCAAATGACTGAATATAGTGGACGATGGATAGTGTGGATATGTGATGTACATAACCGAATCGAATGATCTGATAACTGAAAGTCTATATTTGAGAATGTAACTTGCGCGTGTATCATATAGATAGCAATTACGATTTACGGGAACCAACCGAAGTAACGAGTTTGATTGTTTCTAATGAATCTACACAATAAACAGACCACATTTTAACAGTTAAGCTGCATTTTGTTAGCATTAAAGTCCCAACTTTCAACGGCCTTTAACATCTTTCATTAAAGCTCGCCCAGAATTTCCGTTATAAATTTTCGCGCATGCCAACCAAAAGAAGCTTTTTCCGCGCTAGGTCATAATTTTTTCTTGTAAAACGGCATCAACCAAATAAAAAATCACACCAAAAGGCAACAAATCATTGCAAGTAATGACTTAGTTTTGGCTATGGTCTACTATACGTAATGATATTACCCCAGAGTACTTTGAAAGAGGGGCTATTGATGTACATCTCTTAAGTCGGGTCACCGCAATCGTAGATTTGTATATAGTAAAATATTCACAAATCAGTATATTCTATTCTATGATCCAAATTCTGTATGACAAGAGACAGGAAAACCCTTCAATAATTTAACTTATGACAGCAGTAATAAGACGCAACACTTTTACTGCCACTGCAGCGCAAAAATTCCAGAAGACCAATCGAAGAAGCACTTGTTTATCAGTGACAAAAAGTTTCTTTTTATCCGTTATCTTGTAGGACCATTGAGCATCGCGAATCAGACAGTCGTGCATGTACCAATTAAATTTTCTATGACAGAGCAGCGGGCTTCAAAGTCTCATAATTAGAACTCAGAAGTATATATAAGCACCCTCAGTCCTCTCATTTTCTCCAATATGTTTGTAGATTTTAGAAATATACAATCAAAATGCCCGAAATCAAATCAACTGGTATTGGTATCGATGAGAAGAACATCGGTCTAGCCTCCTCTAAGTCCCAAGAGGGAGAATCCTCCCAAGGTTATGTCGATGACTTGGAACTCACTAGTGACAAACTCGATGACCATTTGCATCAAGGTCTTAGTGCACGTCATGTGCAGCTGATCGCTCTTGGTGGTGCCATCGGAACAGGTTTGTTTGTTGGGTCTGGTAGTTCTTTGACAAAATGTGGTCCTCTAGGTTTATTATTGGGATATATCTTACTTTCAACTGTTATCTTTAACGTCATGAACCAGTTAGGTGAAATGGTTGTGTACCTGCCTAAAAACGGTGCTATTTCAGATCTTGCTAGACGTTATGTTGATGAATCATTAGCTTTTGCTACTGGTTGGATTTATTACTATACTTTCTACATCTTGCTGTGTAGTGAAGTCACTGCTGCTGCTATTGTTATTGAATATTGGACTGACAAAGTTCATATTGCTGTGTGGATTGTGATATTCTTGTTTGTTATTATTCTTTTGAATTTTTTGGCTGTTCAATATTACGGTGAAACTGAATTTTGGTTTGCTTCTATTAAAATTCTTTGTATTTTGGGTTTGATCATTGTTGGTATTGTTATATTCTTTGGAGGTGGTCCAAATCAGAAAGGTGTCCAAGGTTTCAGATACTGGAAACACCCAGGCCCATTCGTTAACCATTTGGATATTCCAAACGTTAACACCGGTCGATTCTTAGATACCTGGACTGCTGTTATTAAGTCTGGTTTTGCTTTCATCGTTGGTCCTGAATTAGTCGCCTTGACTTCTGCCGAAACTAAAAACCCAAGAAGAAATGTTGCTAAAGCTACTAGAAGATTTGTATACAGATTAGTTTTCTTTTACTGTGTTGGTGCTTTGGTCATCGGGGTTATTGTTCCATCAACTAACCCTCATTTATTGAATGGTTCTTCAGATGCTGCTGCTTCTCCTTTTGTCATTGGTATTCAAAATGTGGGTATTAGTGGTTTAAACCATGTTATCAACGCTTGTATCTTGACATCAGCTTGGTCTGCTGGTAACTCTTTCTTCTATGCTGCATCTCGTTTCTTATTCACAATGGCCAGAGATGGTGATGCTCCAAAGATTTTCATGAGAGTTAACAGACACGGTGTGCCTTACGTTGCTTGTACTGTGACTGCTATTTTATCTGCTTTATCATTCTTGAATGTTTCCAGTTCCACTGCTAATGTCTTTACTTGGTTCACTAACTTGTGTACCATTTCCGGTTTCATTGGTTGGGTCATTGTTGGTGTTTGTTACTTGAGATGGAGAAAAGCTATTGAGTTCAACAACATGTGGGACAGAGTTACTTTCAAAACTCCATTTCAACCATATGGTGCTTATTATTCCATTGGATTCATTTCTATCCTTTGTATTACTAACGGTTATGCCATCTTCTTCGATTTCAATGCTGCTGATTTTATTGCTGCTTACATCACTATCCCAATTTTCTTTGGTTTGTACTTCGGTCACAAGCTTTTCACACGTAACTGGAAATGGGCTTATCCAATTGAAGAAGTTGACGTTTTTACTGGTTTAGAAGAAGTTGAAAAAGAGGAACTTGAATTTAAAGAGTATGAGGCCTCTTATAAGAAAACTGGCCTTCAAAAATTCATTGATTGGTTGTTATAATTATTTTTTTGGTCCGATTTTAGTTATTTCTGCATATTTTATATAGTTCTTTGTTTTAAATATTCATGATTGGCATTTAGTTGAGCTAGTGCCGCTTTTCAATTATGTCAATATTGTACTTGTTAGTAAGTTCAGTCGAATAAATGTTGTATTGTACGAATAAAACTTGATTTTTGGTTTATTAGCTATGCTCTATCTAATTGTAATCTATCATCCTGCCCTGTGAAGCCAAGTTTACTCAATTTCAAATACGTATCTGTGCCATAGCCATCTAACGAATGCATAACCAAATCACCATTCCAATAATCAGCATACACTTTACACATTGCAATCCCCAAACCAAGCTTAAACTTAGCAGGTCTCTGAATTAAATTTATCAACGTTGTCTCTTTGACTGTGTTATTGTCAATCCCTCCAACAGAAGTTCTCATTAAATCCTGTCTTGCCTTTAGATTCATATGTTTAGATTGCAAGTTCTTTAGTGTCAGATTTGGTAACTTGTGGAAGTTTGCTAACGATTCTCTTGCTAATTTTGCGTCTTTACCAAAGGACCAAATCTTACTTATGGGTTTTATTGGGACACCACCACCTCTATCTGAGAATCTAAAAGCAACATGGTCTTTATTATCAATAATGCAAACAACGACAGGGTCAGGCGTAGCGTTTGGCTGAGGGTTAGATGCAAGGAAATGCGTAATTGTTGCCTCATAAGAGTTTCTGAGGATTTCACCAAATAAATAATGTAAATGTGAAGTGAGAAACTGAAAGCATAGGTTTTCTTCACCTTTGATGATCAATTGCGGAAGCTTTACATTGGGGTATAGATTTTCAATGAACTTAGCCGCATTATCAGCAGATATCTGTAAATGTTCCTTAGCTGAACATTTGAAAAAGATGTCACCAATGAAATTATGCGATCTTGCTTGATTTGGTGCTTTCATGAAGTTCTCAGTTAGTGATAAATGTTCCTCTAGCATCAATCTTCTTGAGATTCTTGCTCTTAATAGCGAAGAGATCAATTCATCTAACTCCTTTTGTGGCAAAGAGTCTAAGATACAGCATTCTAAAGCACCCATAAGCAAATTGGGTAAATTCAACAAGTTCACATCAGTTAGCACTTCTTCTACAGCTTCACAAAATTTGGCATTATCTTCAATGGTTTCAATTTTGGGTATCTTTCTGAATCTTTCAAAGATATCGTAGTAACTTTCATATACTTTAGCGAGATGAAAATTATTCACAACGCTGAATGGTAATGTCTGTAATTCTTTCAATCTTAATGCCAATCTAATAGGTAATTCCAGTCTCACGAAGTTGGCACTAGCAATAATTTTATCCTGGTTTAACGCTTTACCAAAAGCAGCTAATTGTTTCAAGGTGACAGGATGTGGTACTTTTTCACTCCATGATTTCAGAACAGTGTTCTGGTAGTAATGCTGTGGATTGATATATGGTGAATGTGGTGGGTACGGACTAAGATCAGCTATATGAGAAGTTATTTCTGTTATAGATTTATGGTACTTTGAAAAATCTGGAGGGGGGTCGTCAGGGAAAGACGGCTCAATCTGTGAATAGTGTCTTATAGTCCTTACACGAGGACAACGTAGTTTTCTTAACATTGCAGTTATACTGTTGTACGTTTGAGTAAAAGATTATAAGGGAACAAGTTATAATTTGATATAAGTTGTACGATATTTGTGATTGTAATATATTAAAGCCTTACCGGTAAAATGGATGTTTTAAAAGTGACAATTAATTGGACCCAATTAAAAAAGCTGCTTCTTTGTTGAAAATTGCACACAGAGTAAAACTTTATAAACTTCCACAATAAAGTAAAAGAACAAGAGCCAACCTCTTTAACCAATGGATCAAAGTTCAAAACTGAAGAATCTGACCTAGTAGGTTCATTGATTTCTGTCTGTTACATTTCATCTTTTAGTGATTCACCGATGACCAAAATTTTGTTACGGGAAAAACTTAGAATAGAGACTTCTCCCAAAAACGGTAATTTCCAGATCAGGATAAATTATGTGCTAATGCAAACATTCGCGAATTTTAAAAAATGAGACCAAATAAAAATATCAGCGCAGCGCCGTCAGTTTTTCCCTCAGAATTCAAAATAGCTAAGCACACAACTTCTAGATAGTTTCTATATTAAGAAGATTATACAATGTCAACACCAGCGAGAAGAAGACTCATGAGAGATTTGAAAGTATGTGTTTTATTTTTTGGCGTTTGAAGCGACGTTTTCTGCCGTGTGTGGGAGTGCCATTTTGAGAAGAGTTTACTAACAGTTGATTACAATAGCGTATTCAGCAGGATCCACCTGATGGCGTTTCAGCTTCTCCACAAACAGATAACGTCATGGTATGGTAAGTAACAGCACAACATTCAGTACAATACGCAGTACAATACGCAGTACAATACGCTGGACATCAACTAACCGTTTCACAAGGAATGCAATAATAATAGGACCAGCTGACACACCTTTTGAAGATGGTACATTTCGCTTAAACATCAGCTTTGATGAACAATACCCAAATAAGCCACCAAAGGTCAAATTCTTGAGTCAGATGTTCCATCCTAACGTCTATGCTAGTGGCGAGCTATGTCTTGATATTTTACAGAATAGATGGTCTCCAACTTTTGACGTTGCTTCCATCTTAACCTCAGTGCAGTCATTACTAAATGATCCTAACATTTCATCACCGGCCAACGTTGAAGCTGCAAATCTATATAAAGACCACAGTTCTCAATATGTGAAAAGAGTCAGAGAAACAGTAGAGAAAAGTTGGGCTGATGACCTCGTAGATAATGAGGATGAGGATGAGGAAGATGATGAGGAAGAGGATTAGGTGATTTCAGAAGGATGGTAATGTGGTTTTGGGCTGCTTCATGAATTAAAATCAGAAATTGGCATTAAAGGGTATTAAGAAGAGAGCTATCAGAGATAAGATGATATGATATAATAGAGTATGCTTGCTCTTAATTCTCCTCAGCATTGATTTTGTTTAGACACATCTCTCTTGTGCTTCATCATTCGTTTCAATAAAACAGCATTTAGGACGATGAATTACGGAAACAGATATTGAGAGGAGTGATGAAGACTATTATTTTCTCCATACTGAGCTATATACAACGAGAAAAACGTTTAGTTTAAATATATGGGTATAGTCGTTATTTCAACCACAAATAATACCATTTTCTTGAATTTTGTCTCTTCAAGTCTTCTTCAAGTCGATCTCTTTCTTCAGCTTTTTTTGTTTCCAATTCTAACTGGCGATTCTTTTCAGCAATTAACAGAGGGCTTTCATATTCTTCGATAATATCTTCACCTATGTATTTGTCTCTGTATAATGCAACCAAACTAATAAAAACACCAAAATAGACAATAAACTTGCTTAAGGGATCTAATGTTCTTGTTACTCTTTTGAACTCTTTTCTTCTTTCTTCTGACACTTGCATCAGATCAACAGGCTTTAATTTCCTTATAACATCTGTACCTTTGGGATTCACTTTTGATATTTTGGAAGGCAATTCAAATGGCAAGTCTTCAGGTATTGTATTAGAGAAGCAGTTGTTCTTCAAGTCTTCTCTCACACCCCACGGTCCATATGATATATAATATGCCATTCTTTTGGATTCAATAGGAACATTTTTCCAGTTTCTACGGAGCCTCTTATCAACTTCATCGACCACTTGATCACGATGAAATTGACTTAATTCGTTGAACTTGGATGGATCTGCCAGTATAGGCTTTGTATCAATAGGATCAAAAGATTCTTCATTGGTTAAAAACCCATCAAAGATATCTTTCATGCTTGCTGAAGCAAACTGCACACGTTCTCTATTTGAGATCTCCGGCTGTGGTTCAGCCGGTTTTTGAGTAGAGCTTAGTCTTTTAAAAACCCTCGGCTGCAGAGGTCTAGTTCTATGTATCATTATTGTTTGTTTAGTTACTAGTAAAATGTTAGTGATTGATTGATGCTTTAATTCTCTATTTTTTTCACCTCATTGAAAAAATGGTTTGAAGCGATGCAACAAGACTTGATATAAAAAGTAATAAAAACGATAGTTATTATTACAGAAGAATACAAAGTGGTTAAAATAATGCATCAGTATTTACATCTATTCATTGGTGCCTTTGTCGTTCTCAGATTTATCATCTATTAGTGTTTCTTCAGTTTCATTATTGACAGTATTGTCATGTTGTTCACCATCAGAATCATTGTTTTCCCCAGATCTTTTATGCTTTCTTCTTCTCTTTTTTTTCTTCTCATCGTTGTCTTGATCACTTGACTTCTCCTCTTTGGGCTGAACCTTCTTCTTCTTGACACTCAACGGGTTTGGTTGTTTAGGGCCTTTTCTTTTTTTACTGGTCTGCTCCTCGCCTGTACCGGCACTTCTATCTATATCATTAAGACCTCCTGTAAGTTTAGCTTGTTCTTTTTCTTCATTTATTTTAGCACTGGCTTTACTTAGAGGCTCCATCACCATAACGGATCTGTTCATGTAAATCAATGGAATACCAGGAATTTTTCTTAACGACCATCTAAGTTTCTCGTTCTCTGTAGCTATGACATATCGATGCTTGTTTTCTCCTTTGATAATCACAATAGATTTTATACATTCATGTGGTGGTAATGGGTCTGAAGGTGGATGGTTGCAACGACGCCTCTCAAATGTTTTTGCTAGCTCAATTGCAGATTGGTTCTTTGTTTTATAGAGTTCCTGCATACAGCACTGTGTTATCACTAGAGGTTGAAAGTTAGTACCAAAATCTAAATTAATCAAATATCACACAAATTCCACTTACTTGGTTTGACTTCAGCTTGTACAGTTCTGGCCAGACCTTTTGCCAAATCAAATGAAGCCTTATCACAGTCCAGTACAAGAGTGTCATCCACAATAACCTGATACGGCTCCCTGAACTTGAAAGTGTGGTTGTACACCAGCATCTGCTTTCTGTACGCCTTGGCTCTCTTTTGACGCATCTTAAACTGCTCACTCACGAAATATCAGTTACGAAACTTCACTTTCAGAAATTCAAAGCTCATCGAAAGAAATTTTTTTTTTATGCCAAAGTTCGCGAATCATTACGTAATTGTTCGCGGACTCATTTTTGTTTACATTTCAATATTTTTAGTATACAATATTCAATGAGCTTTGTTGAGCTTAGTTAGAGACTGCTGAGGACTGTTGAGGACTGTTGAGGACTGTCGTTTGCTTTTATGTACAGAAGATCGAAGAGCAGCGGCACAAACATGCCTTTCAAAGCCCCGCGGATGGCCGTGCCGATGCCTGTAGAGCAAAGCGTTTTACGTGTTGAACGAGATCATTCAAAGCCATTAGAAGAGATCCAGAGAAACCAAATCACACATACGCTGCCTTACAAAAGACAAAAGACGTCACCTGCTTCTGACGATAGCTTAGTTGAAACACCATCTGGGCAGCTCACAGGAGGAGGCGATGGTTCAATGATAAGATACTTTGAAGTTCTATGGAGAAAGCCTTCTTCTAAGAAGAATAAAACTTGGGGAGGCGATGGTGTCGTCATTGTTAGCCCGACATCACTTTCGTTGCGACTTGATGAGTCTGGTAATTTCAAGGAGATCTCAAAGTCAAACTCAATTGCAAAGTTCACTACAGAAGGCATTTTCCCACTCGGTGGATATGAAGTCGAGTCACTTGGTGAAATAATAGACCACACACAAATAGAAGGATTCAAAGAAAGAAACAAGAAGGCTACACTACGACATGATGTCCCTATAATGAAAACTTCCGCAAAAATCCCTGCCAAGGCAGCTACTGTGCCTAAGACAATTGTCACTAAAGATCCCCTTCGGTGCAATCTCATTAGGCCAATGATGAGTACTCAATTCAAGAAAGTTGTGCCTATGACTGAACAACATAACTCTCCAAAGCGTGGACAGCCATTGTATGACCCAGAGGCTGAGAATGCAATTGTATTGAAGAAGAAACACGGTCATGATATCGATGTTGTCATTGATCCTTTCATTGCTAAGAGCCTTCGTCCTCACCAAGTCAAAGGTGTCAATTTTCTTTATGAATGTGTAATGGGCCTGAGAGATGATTCAATTTATGGTGCACTTTTGGCTGATGATATGGGGCTCGGGAAAACACTCCAAACGATTACCCTCATCTGGACACTTTTGAAGCAATCGCCTATGGGCTTCGAATCACCTGCCATATCGAAAGTGTTGATTGCATGCCCAGTAACGTTGGTAGGGAACTGGAAAAGAGAGTTTAGAAAGTGGCTACCCATGAATAGAATAAATGTGTTGACTCTACACAGCAAAAATACTGCTGCTAAAGATAAACAAGATTTGAGAAATTTTGCAAAAACAAGAGTGTACCAAGTTTTGATAATGGGTTATGAAAAAATAATCACTATGAAAGATGAGCTGGCACTGTCTAATTTTGATCTCTTGGTATGTGATGAAGGCCATAGATTAAAGAACAATTCAAATAAAACATTGAATGCTTTAAATTCTTTGAGTATTGAGAAGAAAATCCTACTTTCCGGAACACCTATTCAAAATGATCTTAATGAATTCTTCAACATTATCGATTTTGTGAATCCTGGTATTCTAGGTTCTTTCAAGCATTTCAAAAAGACTTACATCGTTCCCATATTGAAATCTAGAGAGTTGGGCTGTATCAACCCTACATTAATGGAGGCTGGTGAAGACAAATCATTGGAGCTAATAAATCTGACAAAACCTTTCATTCTAAGAAGAACAGCCTCTGTCATCTCAAGTCACTTACCTCCAAGGACTGATGTGGTACTGTTTTGCTCACCTACTCCACATCAAATAGCTGTTTTCAACGAAGTTCTAAAATCACATACTTTTAACAAACTACTTCAATCTGTCTCAGGTGCTACAGGATCTTTGGGTTTGATCACGATGTTTAAGAAAATTTGTAATTCGCCATCTCTAGTTACCAATGATAAGATTTTTCGGGATATAAGTGGTGAGTCAATGATGGGGCAACATTCAAGTGGAAAGTTGGAGGTTCTTACACAGCTTTTACAAGAGATTGCAAAGCTTGATGAGAAAGTTGTTATTGTGTCAAATTATACGCAAACCTTGGACATATTACAAGATGTTTTACAAACGTTGAGCCTGACATATTCAAGACTCGATGGCTCTACTCCTAACAAAGATCGTGATTCGCTAGTTAACCATTTCAATAAATCATCTTCAAAGGCCAATTTTGCATTTCTTTTGTCATCTAAAGCGGGTGGTGTTGGTTTGAATTTAATCGGTGCTTCTAGGTTGATCCTATTTGATAACGATTGGAACCCTTCTGTTGATTTACAGGCTATGGCTAGAATTCATAGGGATGGGCAAAAGAGGCATGTTTTCGTTTATAGACTTATCACTACTGGGTGTATTGATGAGAAGATATTTCAACGTCAATTGATGAAGAACAAATTATCTGATAAGTTCTTGGATGAAAAGTCAAAATCCGATGACAATATTTTCAACATGATTGACTTGAAAGATTTATTCACGTTACAAATTCATACCAAATGTAACACTCATGATCTCATTGGATGTGATTGTGATGGTAAAGGTGAATCTCTTGAAGATGAAGAAGATGAGGAAGGAGAGAAAGTAATCTCAAACGAAGATGATGATTCTGAGGTTAAATTTAAGAAAGGCCCAATTAGTAAGAGCTCTGATTGGGTTTCAGCACTCGCTGTACGTCAAAAATCAGAAGATGAAGACTCAATAAAACAGAATTCAATGCGAAAAGCATTAGCTGACCTCAAGCATATTGACCCTACTCACATTACTAACGAAGAGGATTCAATCACGATAGGTGATCAAGTTACTGAACAACTTGTTATTAAAAACAGAAAACTAGTGACATACATCTTAACCAAAGTGAACAAGCCTTTTTAATGCAGAATAGTCAACTTTGAGAATTTTGTTGTAGTGCTTTAAATCTTGCTTCTGCAGCTCTTGCTCTTTGTTCTCGCATTAGTCTTCTTTGCTGATCTTCACTCAAAGAGCTTATGTTTGCCGTAGATGCTGAAATTGTAGGTAGTCTTGAGTGTTTATTACCATTTGAGTCAATGATGACTTCTTTCTGAAGTTCTTTCTGTATCAACTGTTTCTTTTCTTCCTCTAATTTATTCTTCTCTTCAGTCTCCTCTCTTTCAACTTCTTCTCTACTTATAGGTTTACCAACATGGCCCGCTATCCAATTGGCATATTCTTCACCTAGTTCTGATCTCAATATTTGAAAAGTTTGTCTTACTTGTTTGTTAGCTGAGACATCAAATGCAGTTTTCCCATTGTTGTTTGTAATGGTAATGTCTGATTTAGCAGTTTTTATTAATACTGATATCAGATTTTTGATGGAATTAGCAGATGCATAGTGCAGTAGTGTTGGTGTGTTGTAGTATTCAGATTCAGGCACCAGTTTAAAATCTGGAGACAGTTTGTGTTTCTTCAAATAACTAATAAGGACGGGACCTCTTGACTTTCTCAAATATCCAACTAGTTCCTGTGTATGCTTTTCTTCTGTTGATAATTGGATGATTTCTTTAGGAGCTTGAACAGTACTCTGCTTCAGTTGATCTTGAATCTGTTTCTGTTTGATCTTCTTATCATCTGTTTTGGGTTTATCAGCAATACTCAAATACGTTAATTGAACCCATGCCCTTTTCAGTTCAGTGGCAGTAGCTCTTTTAGTAGTAAATGGGAAACTCTTGATTCTTTCATCATTATTTTGCAAAACAGCACCCTCATAGCCAACAAGAATGTTTTTATTGGATGATCCATTGGCTCTAATGAAAATGGAATCACAAGCATCTAGATGTGATTTCCAGAATTTGAGTAATTCGCGAACTTCTTGTTGCAAAGCAGCTTCATTATGTCTACGAAGACTTGAACCGGCAGAATTAGCTTTACCTCTCGCGTTATCGCTTGCACTTTGAGCACCACCTTGCTTCCTTCTCGTGGTATAACGGTGAAACGATTTATGTACCACTATATCAACGGCCTGTTCAAGTAACGAGTTACCAGGTTTCACGGTATTTCCTTTGGTAGGTTTAGGTTTGTGATTGATGATAGCACCTGCGAAATGGCCACCACCAATCATGAATAAAGCTGACTTCTTGCCTGTGTTGGAGTTTCCATTCCATTGTTTTAGCGCTTCTAGTGGTGTCTCTAGCTCTTTTAGAGTGAATAATGACTTGTAGATACCAAAACATTTATCTTGATCTAATAGTTCTGACCTGAACAATATGAATGGTGATTTTGTTGCAAGATGCGTAACAACGCTTTCATCGTCTTGATTGACTTGTAAGTTCTGAAGTTTCTCAATACTTCTCTCAAAGATTGTATCAAGAGTGTCTCTTTTTCTAGGTGTGGATATCTCTTCATCTGACTCATTATCGCTATCTTCAGATCCAGATATACTTTCATTCAATTCATCAGCTAGATTATTGAACTCTTCTTCGGTAAGCTTCGGCAGTCCACGCAACTCTCGCTTCAAATTGAGTCTGTGGAGGTCAGATCTGTAGTAGTCTTTGCTTTTTGGAGCTTTTTCTTCTTTTATCACATCGAGCGTATCACTGTGTATTTCGATGGGTTGTTGTGGCAAAACTTCTTCGATGGTCGAACTATCAAAACACATCAAATTCAACGACTGAAGAACTTTGGGGGACAAATGGAATACGTAAGTTTCATCCTGAGCGAACTTTTGCTTGGATTCCTGAGCCATTTTTGCTCTTTTTGCCTATTTGATAAAAGTGTTTTGAAGGACTTTTCAATGATTTTTTTTTACAATTAATTAAAAAAAGACTTAGTTAAAAAGTTGATGTTTGTAATATGTACAAGTTATTAATTGATATAATGATTATTGTGAACCGAATTTGCGACATTCTTTTAAAAAATGACGTATCTTTTCTGGATCCATGAAAGGATGGGTACCGTGACCAAAATTGACGATGTAGTTCTGTTTTCCACCTCCAAAACCTTTGATCATTTGCTCAACCTTTTGAGTGATAATCTCATCGCTACCGTAGATACAACCTGGGTCAATGTTACCTTGGAGAGTAACTCTACCGTTGGTGACCTTCACGGCCTCTGCAGGGTCATAAGTCCAGTCTAATGAGACGGTATTGTATCCAGAATCGGCCAAGTCATCCAAAGCGTACCATGAGCCTTTGGCGAACACAGTGAGTGGAATATCATCATTGATGTCTAGTTCTTTCAAACGAAGTTTCAACTTAGAAGAAATTTGTCTGAGATAAGGCAAAGAGAACTCTTTGAACTCATGAGGACCTAATTCACCTCCCCAAGATTCAAACACTTGAAGCATTTGGGCTCCTGCAACAACTTGTTGAGCCAAAAATTCCACTGCAACGTCACTAATTCTCTGTAACAACTCGTGAGAAGCTTCTGGATATTTATATAACCATTCTTTTGCAAATCTGAACAATCTTGAACCACCACCTTCAATCATGTAAACCATCAGCGTCCATGGACCACCACAGAACCCAAGTAATGGACATCTACCATTCAGTTTCTTTCTAGTCAAAGTGATAGCTTTGAAGGCCCAATCTAACTCTTTCAAGACATCAACCTCTTTATTCAGCTTCGCTAAATCAGCAGGAGTTCTTAAAGGATCTGTGAAATGAGGGCCTTGTTTTTCAATCATTTGAACATCCATACCCATAGCTTGTGGGATGACCAAGATATCACTGAAAATAATAGCAGCGTCAATCAAGTCATCAAAATGCACTATTGGTTGGATCGTAATCTCAGATGCAATCTCTGCATCTCTGCAAACTTCAAAAAAATCACGTCCAGCCTTAACTTCATGGTATTCTGGAAGATAACGACCAGCTTGTCTCATGATCCAAATTGGAGGTCTTTCAACCTTTTCACCTCTAGCAGCTCTCAGGATCAAATCATTTTTCAGTTCTGGAAATACACTCATAATTTCTCGGGCTTAGTAATGTCAATACAGATTCCAGAAACTCCAATTGTTAAGTAACCTTTAATCTAAAATTTTATCACTTTTCTTCAAATATTTAGCCTTAGTATTAAATTTTTCGAAAATTGGGTTAATTTTATCCCAATGCGGTAATTTTCGCTGACGTCAACGGCAATCTTGTTGTTTACTATAGTAACATAGTGCTAATGTGTATATAGTTTAGTAAATGACTAGTGTAAATTTGGGTTAATATATATATATATATATATATGGAGGTATATAAAGGGTTCATGGCCATATCACATCGCAGTTTCATTGTTCGTGGGTTTCTAATTTGATCTTCTTTTTTACAGGGTCGTCATTTGCTTTATCAGCGAGTTTATCATTCTCTAACACATCATACTTCTTCTTAAGTTGCAATTCCCTTTCTTTATTCTGAGCTTCTTGGTTTTCTAGTTCCATGATTCTGGTTTTGTATAGATCATTCACTAGTTCTAACTCTGAAACCCTGTTCTTTAACCTTATAATTTCTTCAGCTTGTGAAGCATCTGTTGACGAAGGTGTTGTAGTTGTTCCAGAATTGTTCATATCAGAAGATCCATTAAGTAAAGAAAACGCGGAAGTGTTAGTGAGCGAATGTTGTGGACCAAATGAAGGTGATGAATAAAAATTAGATTGATTACTAGCAACAGGGTTCATTAAAGATGGTAGTTTCGTCACGTTACCGGTTCCACCATTACTAATTCCATTTCCTGATAGTGCACTTGCAGGTGAAAACGGTTTTGTTTTATTTTGACCATCAAGATGCAGTTCATCTTTATTCAGCTCTAGCAGCTTACCATGATCATTGCTTAAATTCTCTAGAGTACCAGCAGCAATATGTGCTTGAGATAATTTAGTTTTTGGAGTAGTACTCAATAATAATGGGGATGTGATCGCATTCAAATTGGTAGCAAACTGTGTTGGGACAGAGCTCGGATGGTGCAATGGTACATGCTGTTGTATATGGGATGGTAAATGATGGTTGAACTGAGGATAGAAGTTTGGTGTTAGTTTTCCTCCTGTTGCTGAAGAGTTCCGTGGAAGTAGCGGAACAAGGCCAGGTGATGTTACGTTTCCTGACGATGATTGCGGTGTGTAGGAAGATTGCTGTTGCTGCTGTTGTTGTTGTTGTTGTTGCTGCTGTTGTTGCTGTTGTTGCTGTTGTTGTTGCTGCTGTTGTTGCTGTTGTTGTTGTTGTTGTTGTTGTTGTTGTTGTTTCTGATTGAACTGTTGATCTGAGGACAACTCAGAAGAGTCTTTCGGTTTAGGCGATGGTTTTCTCTCTTTAGGTTTACCCTCTGCAATTTCTGGTTTCTGGTGCTGGTGTTGATGATGGTTTCCTTGGCCATTCTTCACTCTGTTCCTTGATTTAATGACATCTGTCTTTAGTGAGATCGGTCTTGGACGACCATGGAGTTTCAAAAAGAGGCCACAAGCGTTACACAACACCTGACCACTTTCATCTCTTCTCCACAGAGGTGTAGTCGAAGTTTTGCAGTTCTTGCAAACAGGTGTAGATATATTAGACTTTGATGTAGCTGAGCCATTGGACGTGATATGTGTTGTTGGTTTAACGTTTGGATGAGGTGGATTTGGACTGGAGGACTCGGAAGAAGTAGATGTGGCAGAGGTAGAGGTAGCAGAGATAGAAGTGACAGAGGCGGATAAAGATTTCTGAACAGGAACGGTCTGAGGATGAGGAAGGGGAGCATGAGGTGTTGTTTCTGATTGCGATAGGTCAGTATTGTCTTGTATACTGTTATTCAGAGGGATGGATATGGTATGTGCAGGAGGGAGTTTATTCTGGTAAGCGGTGGACTGAGTTACTTCAGACATGTTAGATAAGGGTAGCCGATAACAAAGACAAAATATGAAAGTAATAACAACGGAAGTAACAAAAGATCTTAGCGTAACAAGTTGTGAATAGTAGTTGAGTATTTGAGTTTATGAACCTTTTTAATAACAAGTAGGAATTTTTTTTTTCAAAAATATATGCGTGGTCTATTTGTTATCTTTGATTATATGTTTGTACAAGCTGTAAACACCACAGAAATCATAAGATTGCAGATTTTGCAGCAGCGTTCAAAACAGAAAGATGAAAATGAAATCAAAAACACACACAGAAATTCTTATGAGCAAAGCTAAAGAAAAAAAAAAGACTGTTTCAGCTAAGAAGATGATACAAATTTCACAGATTGTT